>SEYY01005197.1:15000-30000 GCA_009176605.1 Armadillidium nasatum | reverse complement strand
TGGAGCTCTCCACGAAGTGATAGCCCAGGTCATCCTCCACAGTACCCTGGATAGTATTCACGTCGAAAGTATCTGGACCATTTTTGAGGACAATTGACAGGTCGGTATGTTGACGGAAGATTTAACAACATTGTCAGCATAATTTAAGGATGTAGAAGAGTTGATAATAGACATATAATTGCAGAAGTGTTGCCTTCTGGTCCTCATATTGATTCGCCGAGAACAAGCTGAGGCAGCTTTAAAGAGGAAAATATTGGTCCGAGATGAAAGTTATCTATTAAGCGGATATCGGTTCCTCCTTCAGCGATTCGTCTGGGCACATTCCCAAGACCACCATATATATATATATATATATATATATATATATATATATATATATATATATATATATATATATATATATATATATATATATATATATATATATATATATATAACTGCTCGGGGAATCGAACCTGGGCCCAAAAGATGGAAGTCCGTTGTTCTAACCGCTACTCCACCGATGAGTAACATTCCTTTTGAACCATCGGTGGAGTAGCGGTTAGACACAACGGACTTCCATCTTTTGGGCCCAGGTTCGATTCCCCGAGCAGTTATATGTATTATACATATTAATTCCACGATAATTGTGGCTAATGAATGATATATATATATATATATATATATATATATATATATATATATATATATATATATATATATATATATATATATATATATATATATATATATATATATATATATATATATATATATATTATAAATATATTTCACTCACACTCTAAGAGTATATTAAACTCTTCAAAACCATTCAATAAAACGATAAAAAGTAAAAGAAATTAAAACATTTTAACAAAATATGTTAAAACACGTAAAAATTAAGTAGAAGGGTTAAAACGACTCGAAACGTTTCAAAGCCAAATGCTTCCTTATTCATTCGCGAATGAAGAGAAATGAGAATCCTCCGAGCAATCACGACGAGCTCGAGACGAAAGAAAAGGGGCGGGAACTTCACACACAGACGCACAAAAATCTGACCGGGCTCAATTTATAAGTTGACGAACTGTCCGACGTTCAACCAAAATGGATTTCAGGAAATTGTAAGTGATATCTTCCATGTCAAAGATTCCGGGGGAAGAATTAAAATTTTGAATAAATTTTATAAAAAAAGGATTCGATCATACGATTAGTATTTTTCACCTTGGATAATAAAACAAAGGAAGTATTGTCCCAATCAATTGATTGTTGTTGCGTGATATGAAGAAATATAGCATTACTGTGGTTAAATCTCCTCGCGTCAGCTTTGTATTGAGAGATACTAATTGATAGGGTTTTTAAGGTTTCCCCAATATATGACATGCGACAAGTTTTATGTACTTCCCCAGCTTCTTCTGTGGATGTTGTGTTGGAAATCAAAGTACGTCAGAATGCATCAGGAAAAGTAAATATAAGATGAATGTTAAATATGTTTTAAGGCAAACCACAGCTCGGATAAAGAGTTGGCGTAAGGAATGACTATAATGTTTGTATGGAGATTACTAAAATACTATTACCATAGAAACGTGCCCGGACTTTATAGTATTATCATTGAATGTAATTCGGGATGTAGCCTAGGAACAGAAATTTTTGGTAAACATATTCGATTTCATCTTCCATGAAAACCGGATCTGTAAGATTTAGGGAACGGGATAAAGTGTTGAAAATAATATTCCGTTTAATATAATCAGGGTGTTCTGAAAAGGAATGCAGTAATTGATTTCGGGAGGGAGGTTTTCTAAAATCTTGAATGACAAGGCGAGTCCTATATATATATATATATATATATATATATATATATATATATATATATATATATATATATATATATATATATATATATATATATATATATATATATATATATATATATATATATATATATATATATATGTGGTGTCGCTTGACATATCCAAGGCTTTCGACCGGGTATGGCATGCGTCACTACTCTCTAAGCTCCCTTCCTTTGGGTTTCCTCCTTCCCTTTGCTTACTCTTGTCTAGTTTTCTCTCAGATCGTTCCATTTCGGCAGTTGTAGATGGAGCGACCTCTTCCTCCTTTTCTGTCAACTGTGGTGTTCCTCAGGGTTCTGTTTTATCTCCAACCTTATTCTTACTTTTCATTAACGATCTTCTTCACTGCACTTCTAACTCTGTTCACTCTTATGCTGATGATTCAACTCTACATTCTTCTACTCATTTCAAATCTGCTCCCTCTTTTGCTTCTAGACTCGCTTCTCGTCTTCAACTTTCCGATTCTATTCTTGCCGATCTGGATGGAATTTCCCGGTGGGGACATAGCAACCTTGTGAAATTCAACTCTTTAAAAACTCAACTTCTTTACATCTCCCTCTCAAAAACACCTCCTAACTTTCCTATCCTCTTCGATGGCTCTCCCGTCTCACCTGTAAATAACATTAACATTCTTGGTCTAAACATAAACAACAAACTGTCTTGGAAACCACATATCACAATGGTTGCTAAAGCGGCCTCTAAGAAGCTGGGAGTTCTGTTCAGGTTGCGAGAAGTTTTTTTCTTCTGAGCAGTTACTCCAAATATATAAGGGTCTTATTCGCCCTTGTATGGAGTACTGTTCTCACATTTGGGGGGCTCCGGCTCCTCCTCTCTTCTGGATAGGGTTGAGTCAAAAGCTATGAGATTAATAAACTGTCCCCTACTTTCAAACTCTCTTGACCCTCTGTCTCTGCGACGTGACGTTGGCGCGCTATCTCTTTTCTACAGGTACTACAATGGCAGGTGCTCGAGGGAATTGGCCTCTCGCATTCCTCCACCGTTGCGTCGTCCTCGTTGCACGAGGGGTGCCCTGCTTTCGCACCAATTTTGTGTGGACGTAGGGAATCCCAGGCTAGCCCGTTGTGGTACCTCCTTTCCAGCCACCTCTATTCTGTGGAATTCTCTACCATCTTCTATTTTTCCAACTGTATTTAATCTTCCACTCTTCAAGTCTTCCGTCTGCGCCCACCTGAGGTCTGTGCGTTAGGTGTGTGTGTTTGTATGAGTTTTGTCCTTGTGTGTGTGCCCCCTCCTTGAAAAGGGCTCTGCCCGTGAGTGGTGGCGTTTTGTATATATATATATATATATATATATATATATATATATATATATATATATATATATATATATATATATATATATATATATATATATATATATATATATATATATATATATATAGCAATGCACAGAGAAGTTACAATCCAGTCATTGTCAAAAAATTGTTCAGTGTCTGAGTCTAAATTGAATTCCGAGTCTGAGTCTGAATTGAATTCCAGGTCTGAGTCTGAATGGAATTCCGAGTCTGAGTCTGAATTGAATTCCATGTCTGAGTCTGAGTGGAATTCCGAGTCTGAGTCTGAATTGAATTCCAGGTCTGAGTCTGAGTGGAATTCCGAGTCTGAGTCTGAATTGAATTCCGAGTCTGAGTCTGAATTGAATTCCGAGTCTGAGTCTGAATTGAATTCCAGGTCTGAGTCTGAGTGGAATTCCGAGTCTGAGTCTGAGTCTAGTTTCAAGTCTAAGTTCTTTCAAATCACATTGTCACAAAAATCAAAGAAATAATTGTATCATATATTTTTATTTCTATTTATTTATTATTTTATTTTTTTATTTTCAAAAATTAAAAGAAAATACAATAATAATAATAATAATAATAATAATAATAATAATAATAATAATAATAATAATAATCAAGCACTTAGCGTTCTTGAAATGAAATATTTTTTTTCCCCTTTCGTTCTTTTAATAAACTTTGTTTAACTAAATAAAAAATAATTTAAAATTATATTTGTGTATAAATAAAATTAGATTTAATTTTTAGCCCTTTTCGTTAAGCAAAGGTACCAAAAATACAGATACAACTAGATCAAACTATATCAAAAATATAAACTTGAAATAGAAATGTAGACTAGTCCCTTCAAGGTGACCTCCTAAGTCCTTATCCTAAGTCCTTCCTTCCAAGGACACAGACATCCTAAGTCCTTTCCAAGGACGTAGTCATCCTAATCCCTTATCTTAAGTCCTCCCTTCCAAGAACGTTGGCATTCTAATCCCTTATCCCAAGTCCTTCCTTCCAAGGACGTAGACATCCTAAGCCCTTATCCTAAGTCCTTCCTTCCAAGAACGTTGGCATCCTAATCCCTTATCCCAAGTCCTTCCTTCCAAGGACGTAGACATCCTAAGCCCTTATCCTAAGTCCTTCCTTCCAAGAACGTTGGCATCCTAATCTCTTATCCTAAGTCCTTCCTTACAAGAACGTTGGCATCCTAATCCCTTATCACAAGTCCTTCCTTCCAAGGACGTAGGCATCCTAAGCCCTTATCCTAAGTCTTTCCTTGAAAAGACGTAGTCATCCTAAGTCCTTCCTTCCAAGAACGTAGTCATCCTAATCCCTTATCCAAAGTCCTTCCTTCTAAGGACGTAGTCATCCTAAGCTCTTATTCTACGTCCTTTCTTCCGAGGACGCCGTTATCCTAAGTCCTTCCTTGAAAGGATGTAGGCATCCTAAGTTCTTATTTTCTAAATTAATATACGATTTTTTATTAAATGACTGATGCAATACTGTGAAGTTTGATGCGGTTGTGCATTTTGATTTCCTGATTCAGATATTCAAATGATTGATGAAACAATGAAGCTTTATATTCACTCTTGTAATGGTCATGAACTTGTTTTAAAAAATGTTCAGTTTTGAAAAAAATTTGTGTGTCGTCCATTCAAAACGTTCGCTAAATGACTTTCCATATTTAAGCATTTCAAATGAAAATCAAAATCCGCCTTCAGAAAGGGTTATTAGCCCCGTCAGTAGGTTCATTTGAGGGTGAACCAAGGGTTTCACGGTCCGACGGCAAACATCTGCTGACTGGACAGGCCTATCACGGATGTCGATTTTGATTCCACCTGCAGCAAGAATTCAGGTAAGTGGGCGGAGCTAAGCGCAAAGAGAGAACTACTTCAATTTCTCTACATTTAAGCATTTATGGAAAGAAACTCAAATACACAGTTTCACAAAAAAAAATTTGTTTCATATTTTGACCAAAAGTTAACTTGGAATGTAAATGTTTAATATTTTGAAGATAATGAAGAGTGAGTCTTAGGACTTTTGAAACATTTGGATATATATATATATATATATATATATATATATATATTATATATATATATATATATATATATATATATATATATATATATATATATATATATATATATATATATATATATATATATATATATATATATATATATATATATATATATATATATAAAGCCTCTTAAAGAATAAATAGGAAATAAATATAACTAGAGAAAGTTTGAAAAAATTGATTTTGTTAAATTTCAAGGATGTCATTGTCAAATAATGATAATAATGATAATAATAATAATTATAATTATAATTATAATAGTAATGATAATAATAATAGCTTTACAAAAACTTCAAGTCTTGTCTTGAATTTAGTTCGATATTAAGCCCCCTCCTTAAAAAGGGGCTCTGCCCGTGAGTGGTGGTTCTCTGTATAAAAAAAAAAAAAAAAAAGGTCGAATATGTCCATTTTCTAGTTTTAGCGTCTACATTCTTACATTTGAATCTACCAAACCCATCTGAAGATATCTTTTTTTATGATGGAACTGCGACAGTGCATATACAGCTAAGAGGTTGATTAAAATTTAGATGGTAGTTAAACCAAGAGGGTGGAAACTCTATTTGGAAAGTGTAAAAATGGAGAACTATTATTGGAAACCAGAATCATGAGAAGCGTAATATTGTAAGACAATACCAAGCGAAAGAGTTTAGAGACCAGATGGATGAAGATGCTAATCCCACTGACAAGGAGAAAATCATTCTATGCAGCTGATGAAGATGAAGAAGATATTTTGGTGCTACAATTGAATAAGTGATGTTAATTTTCTACACTTCCTACACTCATGTGCCATGCTTTTGAATATTTACATTATTATATTTAGACCACATATCATAGTATCCCTTTGGTATATCTACAAAGCTGTGATGTTACATGTAGAGTTTTGATAAATATAGAATTTTTCTATTGTTAATTTGTGTATTATTAATGTTCTCGTAAACCCACCCTCCCAGTACAAGGTTCCGGCTTTCCCGAGAATCGGAAAGCGAAACCCTACTACAAAGTATAATATATATATATAGGAACCGACCGGGGCCCGGCCCCGGCCCCGGCCATTTTTACTGACCCCGGCCCCGGCCCCGGCCCCGGCCAAAAATCAAGGAAAACCGGGGTTGCCGGCCGGGGTTAAAATGGCAAATTATACTTAAATTTTTTTTTTTTTTAATTTTTCAGCCGATTCTGCTGAAACTTTCAGTTATATAGATTTTTTACCGGTAAGAAAAGTCCATTTCTAGCGTTTTTCCGAGTCTATTACGGTTAAAAGTTTTTTTTTTTGTTTGTTTTTTTTTGAAATTTTACCCTTTTTTAATTGAATGGCGGTGCCAAACCACTTTTTAGAATGAGCTGAAAATTGGACTATTTATTCAAAATTAAATGGGATACAAAAGTCTCTAATAGAGTTTTGTTCCCAGAGTTATAGGAAAAATGTTATAAGCCAAAAACTGACCAACTATAGAAAAAAAAATTTTTTTGAACTAAAAAAATCCACCTTTTCAGACAAAATTTTAAAAAAAAAAATACAACTATGACATTTCCTATTTTTGGTGTGTATAGAGGAGGGGTGGGGCTACAAATTCCCCTATGTACTTTATTCGATGACATTCGTTGGTTTTGAGATATAGCCTTCAAAAAGGTCCATTTTTGGGCAAATTTCAAAAATTCCCAAAGTTTGAGAGGCTATATCTCGCTTCGAACAAAGAGCATTTAAATATGCACTAAATAAATATTGTTGCCCTGCCCTCTTCTAAACAATATTCACAAATAAAAAAAAATAGTAGGTAGCGTTTTTTATAAATAATTTTTTTCTCCAGAAGGGTACGATTTTTGCAAAAAAAATTTCAAGTGCTTATATAACTTTTTTCTAGAAGTGATATCAAAAACCTATTCCCACCAATGCAAGAAATTGGGGCAAAGGTATTCAGCTAAATTTTCAGCTCATGTGGACCAGTGGTTTGATCCAGTTATTCATTTTTTTCAACTTTGGGTCCAAATAAGTTTCAAACCGTTATAGACTCAAAAAAATGCTCGAAATCAACTCAGAACTTCGTGAAAAAATTCACATACTTTGAAAATTTCAGCTCAATCAGTCAAATAATAAAAAAAAAAAATTCAAACAAAATATAAGAAAATTAAGATTTTTTTCTTTTCTGTTTCTTTTGACCGCTCCTTTTCTGCTAGTGAATGTTCATCTTTGTGTTTTGATTTTAGATACTCCAAAAAGATTTGGTTGAAAATTTTTTTACTTGTAGCACCCGGAGGTTCTCTTCTAATTTTCTGACTGCAGATGTTAACATTTAGCTATTTCGAGCCTATCCTGAAACATTGTAAAGTATTCGAATACTGCAGAAGCTGATCTTTTAGCCATTTTGACTGAAAGTATAAACAAAATAATAATTTTTAAATAATGCAGCTAAATGATACAAGTTTGATACATGGCAATAAAATAACAATGATATGTATAAATACAGGTTAAATTGATAATTTTATATCTTACATTTTTTTCAAACTTTACCTTAGGGTCTTACTTAGGTAAACCTGTTGAATCACTATTATGAATTAGAATTTTTTTTTTTTTAATTTTTGTACTTTTTTTAAACTTTAACTATACAAAATTGTAATTTTTTGATTTTTTTTTTTTTTGGAGAAAATGCATATAATCAATAATTTAAGTGAATGTTGGCTATTCTACTCCTTCCTTACAATTAAATAAACCTTATTTCTAATTTTCTTAACCTTAAATTTCAGTGCTTTTGACCTCTTTACAAATTTTAGGAAACCCCGGCCAGAACCCCGGCCCCGGCCCCGGCCAAATTCCAACCCCGGTCGGTCCCTATATATATATATATATATATATATATATATATATATATATATATATATATATATATATATATATATATATATATATATATATATATATATATATATATATATATATATATATATATATATATTATACGACTTCATCTTTTTAAATTCTTCTTTTCTTCTTCAGCTTTCTGAACCAGAAGATTGAGCTTCTCAGAGTACTTGATACCAAAAATTGTTCTTGAGTTTTTTCAAGCAAAATTAAGAGCCAGATTGGTAGCTCTGTTGCCCTCGTCAAGAAATCTCTCCTTCCTATCACAAAAACATTTCCTTAAATTTGAATTTGAAAAAAAATCTCATTGCACAATCATATTTTGACAGTCTTATATATATATATATATATATATATATATATATATATATATATATATATATATATATATATATATATATATATATATATATATATATATATATATATATATATATATATATATATATATATATATATATATTTTTTTTTTTAATTAAAGGCTTCTTCTGTTTACGTCATCAAGACAGTTATTATTTCCTGAATAAAAATTCGCTGTTTCTTTTACACGTGCGTATGAAATGTTTCTTCATGCGCATGTGCCATTAGGTTAATTCGTAATTTGGTGCTACCTTAAAGTGGTTTTAGTGATAATAATATATTAAAATGGCCCCTATCCAAGAATTAAAACACAGTTCATTTACTCTGCTTCGTACTGTTCTCACAGAGACGTTCCCAAGAACATGATGGCTTCGTTCTTATAAAATTCTTTGCTGTTATTCGTGGGTCAGCTTCTAATGATCTCTTTATAATAAGTCAAGGTCTTTTTATTTGACTTTTTAGTCCCCCCAGGTCTTATGAACAGGTGTTATGCGCTAGTCATTTTCACGAAATCTGGCACATAGCGTTTCACTATTGACAGTGAAGAGTCAATGTTATCTTTTATAGCCTTTGTTTTTAGTTAGGCTCAATCGTTTCCAAACTTAAAAGGGACCCTTCAACTGGAAACCCCATTTAAGGGGGTGAAAAAAATGTCAAATTTTTTTTTAATAGGTTTTTAGTAAAATCTTTGCGGATTCCAAATCTGTAATTTGTTTTTCATAATTCCAAACGGTTTCTGAGAAAAAGACTTAAAAGTGACACTTGTCAAATGACCTTGAATATGACTGCATATGAAGTTCACTAAGAATATTTTTTTTATGATTATTATTATTTTTTTAAATCAGAATTTTTATAACAAAATTTCTCCTGATTCCAAATATGTAATTAGTTTTTCAAATGACTCAATTTGATGAGCGAAACATCAAAAACAAAGTGCCTCAATACTTTTGCCCTCGATATATATATATATATATATATATATATATATATATATATATATATATATATATATATATATATATATATATATATATATATATATATATATATATATATATATATATATATATATATATATATATATATATATATATATATATATGAGCCTGTGTGTATGAACGAATTCTATTAAGGAACCGTTTTCCTAAGGGGCCAAGAATTAGAGAGTGAGGAAGAGAGAGAGAGAGAAAATGAAGAGATGTGCAGAGATATTCTAATTAAAAGCTGACTCGGCGAAATATCAATAAGGCTCATTTGATGTGTATTCGAGTTGAAAATACACCATTATTGATATCTACAAAATCCGGAATCCCATTTAAAATTTTAAGCAGTATATATATATATATATATATATATATATATATATATATATATATATATATATATATATATATATATATATATATATATATATATATATATATATATATATATATATATATATATATATATATATATATATATATATTCAGCAATTGTTTACAATTTACAATAATACTTATTAATACTATTAAAAATATTAAAAACTACTAATCTTAAACATTGAAAAGAGCAAAATTTCGAAATGACTTCCAGGAAGATATTGAATTATTTTTTTTTTTCAGGAGAAAATCATTTTGGAATGCCAATTTAAACATTCAAGGGCATCACTTTATTCATTTTGGATGGTAAAAAGTGTTGCATACCCAGAAGATGAAGGTCTTTTTGAAAAAGATTAAAAATCTTGGTCTTACTCTTATTGAAATTATATTCTTCTCATATGTACGTGTTTGTTGTGACAACATACTTATAAAAGGCATGGATTATGGTACTCATAGTTGCAAACAGCTATTTGATGAATCAGAGCTTCTTAAGAAAAAAATGCCAAATCGGATGCATTTAAATTCTCAGTGATGTTTAAGATATGTATACCTTATCGGAAGAAATGTTGAGATATGCGCAGTCTACCTTATCTTTTGTGATAAAACGAAAATAGTTGATTATGAAATCATCGGAAGAGACAGACAATGGAGCTCAGAATATCTTAAACCTGTGACTATTTCACAAAAGAAACTTTCAATGTTTAGATTCTTTGGCTTTTCACGACTAGTCTGAAGCTTCACAGAGCCTTCAGATCAAACCTACAACTCTGATAAGTCTTTCCATTGATTCTACGAAAGATACATAATATTAGAATGGTCGATAATATTGCCGCACGTAGTGTTAAATTCATTGAAGATTACTTTGTAATATATGTAAATAATGAGGATTATCTTCAGTACTTGTTGGATCTTCAGTACTTGTTGGATCTTCAGTACTTGTTGGATGTTTCAGAACAACACAATAAAAAAAAGATATCCAGAACCTTTTAAACATTTATTTAGGGGTAGGACAACAATGAGTAATGTGGTAAGACATAGCGTCCCCTTCTAGAGCAGAGAATACCCCTAAGTAATGGGAGGTGAAGGGGAAAACTCACACATCTTTCTGCGGCAGTTTCAAACTCAAGCAGATGATTTTAAATTTAATCCAAGGTAAACCTTCATTAAAAAATTTTTTAGGAAGCTTAATAGGTTTTGAAAGAGAAGTGTAAAATAAAAAATATCTGTACAAGAATAGATCACTCTTATTATATATTTTCCTGTTATATTATTTTCAAAATTGTACTATCAGATAAAAATGTTAAATTCATTTTACATAATTACACTATAAAAATTGTCCTAACGAATCGTTGGGACAAGTGGCAAAAATGTCACAGCAAATTTTTCAGTTATTTTCTTATTAGAAAATGGTGAAGTGACTTTCTTAGGCTTGAGATGTTTTTTCTCTATTAAAAATTTTAGTGACATTTTTTGCCACTTTTTGCAGTGTAATTCAATGAACTTCTCAAAACTTTTAAAGGGGCTTTAAAAATGCTAAAAATCTCGTTAAGTAACTGTAGCTGTGACGGCTAATTTTTTTTTCAGTTATTATTAGAAAATTAATAGGTGATGTTACTTTTCTATGCGTTGCATATCTTTTCTCTATTGAAAATTGTGATGTGACGGTTTTGAAACTTGTCCCAACGAATCGTTGGTGAATTTTTTTTTTAGCATCGAATTTTCTTTCCAAAAATAAAAATTGTTTCACTTTTATAATTTTTAAGCATTTGTAAACATTATTTAAAAAACGGCATCGCTCATCATATATATATATATATATATATATATATATATATATATATATATATATATATATATATATATATATATATATATATATATATATATATATATATATATATATATATATATATATATATATATATATATAAATTTTCAGCCATAAGCGGCTGTTGTGCATATGTGCGCAACAATGTTGTTTGTTCTTGTGTCTTTAATTTGAAGTCTTACGAATTTTCCACCTTATGGCTTAGGCTCTCTTGCCATTCTACGACTAAATTCATTTGTTCTGTTTATTTATCTCCTAATTCTACTGACTATCCTTAAATTCTTCAACTATTTAAACTCCAAAATAGAACACATTCTCTCTTCTTCTCCTTTCTCTGAAATCATCATATTAGGTGATTTCAATGTTCACCACCGTTAATGGCTTTCTTCTCGTTCTCATGATACAGCCGGTGAAAGTGCCTTCCCATTTGCTATCCAAAACGATCTTGAGCAGATTGTACAGCTCGGTACACGTATCCCTGATCGTCTTGGAGATGAACCCAACATTCTAGACCTTTTCTTAACTTCTAATCCTTCTCCTTATATTGTTAACCTCTTTCCTCCTTTGAGTTCCTTCGATTACCTCCTTATTTCTGTATCCTCTTCTATCTTTTCAAGTCTTCCGCAATAAAGATCCCAGCCTATTGCGAAGAAACGTTTTTGGCATTATCGTCCCTCAAGATGGTCTGACTTGCGGAAGTGCTTCTTTGGTTTCCCACGGAATGATTATTGCTTAGGTGGCAGGGGTCCTTCGGAGTGTGCAGAACTTATTACCGAGGTGATTTTGTCTGGCATTGAGGCGTATATTCCATATTCTTTCACTTCTACTAAACCTAACAAAAATTAGTTTAACTCTGCTAGTTTTCAAGCTATTCGCCGCAGGGATGCTGCCTTCAGGGTTTACCTTCGTCTTCAAACTCAGAAACTCACGCAACTTATATTTCATCCCGGAATCGTGCAAAATCTATTTTTCATAACACTAAAAACTCTTTACTCCGTAGAAAATACAATAATCTTTCTGGTTCCTCTTCCTTACGCCATTTCTGGCATTTTGCAAAAAATGTCAACTCTAACTTTGCTTCTTCCTCTTTCCCTACTCTAGTACAGTATCTTCTTTCATCACAACTGCTGTTTTACCTTCTTCTAAAGCTGGACCCTTCGTTCAAACGGTACTATTCCTCCTTCTTCATCAACTCCCTCTAACTCATTTATGCCTAAAATTATAATTTCATCTAAAGATGTCATTTCTGCTCTCCCTAAGTTTAGTAATAAGGAGAAAACATAAGGTCCTGATGGTATCTCTCCTCTATTTCTCAAAACTTGTGCTTCCGAGCTTACTCTCTGCTTTGAAAAACAATTTTGTCACTGTCTTCCTACTTCTGTCTTCTATTCTTGTTGGAAATGTACGCTCATTCAGTATGTGCCGAAGAAGTGAGGATTCCTCTCAACCCTCTAACTACCATCCCATTTTTTTAAATTCCGTTCTTTCTAAAGTTTTTGAATCCATCCTTAACAGGAAGATTTGGAAGCATATCAATTCTTCTAATCTCTGATCGCCAATATGGCTTTCGTAAGAAACTCTCTACTAGTGATCTTTCCTTTCTCTCTGACTCTTGGTCCTCCGCTCTTCGGCTTTTCGGTTAATTTTTGGCAGTTGCACTAAACAAATCAAAAGCCTTTAATAGAATCTAGGGCACAAAGCTGTAATTTCCAAACTTCCTTCTTTCGGTATTTATCCTTCACTCTGTGATCTTCTCTCTAATTTCCTTTCCGGTAGTGGTATAGAAGCTGTTGTAGATGGCCACCGTTCATCCCTTAAATCTATAATTGTGGTGTTCCTTAGGGTTGTGTCCCATCCTCAACACTTTTTCTACTTTTCATTAATTACCTCTCTTTATTACTTCATCACCTATCCACACCAATGCTGATGATAACACCCTTCATTACTCCTTTAGTTTGAAAAATTCCCCCCCCCCCAACAGCAGTTAATTAAAGCTAGAATGGTGGCCTTGGAAGTAACTTACCTATGATCCTCCTCGTATTTCGAATTGAAGAAGGGAAAACATGGTCGTTTTCAATGCCTCAAAAACTCAATTCCTCCATCGCTTTAATCAGCACAATCTTCCACACAACCATGATATCTTCTTGGAAAACACACAATTCAAACCTTCATCTATCCTTAATATTCTCGGTGTTTCTATTTCTCGTGATCTTTCTTCGAAAGATCACATTACTTCTTTTCTAAACAAACTTTTAAGAGTTAGGTGCTCTGAGGGACCTTCGTAATCTTTTCATGCCATCACAGTTGCTCACAAATTCTCTTCAGTCTCTTTCTGCCCGTCGAATTGTTGAGTCAGTCTCTCTACACTATCGCTTTTACAAAAAACACTGTTCCAAAGAATAAACCTCCTCCAAGCGCATACCTCCTACATTGGATAGGAGCTCGTAAGGCAAGCCTCTCTACACATTCTCATCCTTTCTCTGTTCAACTTCTCCAAACCCTGACTTAACCGTTATGCTCAGTCTTACATGTGCTTTACTGGTAAAGCCTGGAACACATTCACTTTATCTATTTTCCCAAACTTCCATTAACTTGCGCACTTTCAGACCCCGTGTATATGGATATTATCGGCCTTTAACGACTAGAATCAATTATTTTCCCAAACTCCATTGGGAAAATTGGCATGCCTCCGGTCTTTGCCCACCGGCGGATATATATATATATATATATATATATATATATATATATATATATATATATATATATATATATATATATATATATATATATATATATATATATATATATATATATATATATATATATATATATATAAGGTTGGTTGGAGCTCCTACTGGAGCTATTATGGCATTCTTCTGGGTTCTCCTTTGTCGCGAACATGGGCACATCAACTGTTCAGACGAAATTAGCAATATAAGACAAAAAAATTTCCGCACGCCAGGATTCGAAACCATTAACAACAGCGTCGTCGTTAGAGAATGTACAGAAGGCTCTACCACCTAGGTACGCCACCTTAACAAAATGTAAGGCATAGTAGAACTTTGAATCACTATAGGAACTCGGTACCTGTTTGAATCCATAGGAGAGTGCTTGAAACCCGGAAAGTTTTTCCTCTGTCTTATATTGTTAATTTCGTCGCAACAGTTGTTGTGCCCACGTTGTCGTTACTTGATTTTGGTGGCTACTCCTGCAACCCAAGAGCACTCAGCAGAATGCCATAGTAGCCCCAGTTGGATTCAAATAGGTACCGAGTTGCTACAGTTACTAGAAGCAGAAGAGGAAAGCACAGAAGAAGAAGAAGCAGTATTCACGAGTATCTTTATGATGATTATGATGACAATTAAATTGCTTTAAAAACTTTAAAAAAAAAAAAAAAAAA
>SEYY01005197.1:0-10000 GCA_009176605.1 Armadillidium nasatum | reverse complement strand
CTGCTGCTGATTCGGATATCCGATTACCTTGCATTGCGGATGTATAGATGTGAATTGTCAGTAAATTAGGACGATTTTCAAAAAGTTTTTAATAAAGTTTTTCTTTATATTACAGGCAATGAAAAGCGTGTTAAAACGTCTTTTAAGATAAGTTATTTTTGCAATTTCTATTTTGATATTTTTTTTTCACAAAGTATTATATTCTAAGAAATAATTTATTTCTATTATGCCCTCAAGAAGCCCACCAAAGGTTTACCAAAAATGAAGTACAAATCATTCCAGTCAAAGAAAAGATAACTTAACATACGACGTTGGAAAATAGTTTGAGAGCAAATTTGGCCAACTTGGTTTGGCAGACGCACCTAAGTTTTGTGGTGCTGTGCGGTGCGGAGCACACAATTTGAGTGTCTGGTGCGGTGCAGAAAATTCCGTTGTTTGACCATCTTTTCGCCAACAAAGACAAAGGTCATGTGCCACCTTTCCAGGCTACGGCAAGTTTATTACTAGAAAATCAGCCTAGGATGATAGCTTTCTATAATTTAAATTTGGAAAATTGAAGTAGGAGGAGCCGATGCCACAGATTCGCAGAATTTTCTTTAGTGGAAATGTTGACGTTGCATGTGAAATTTTTTTGAAGTGAACCCGAATCCGAATATGTATAAAAAATATTCTCTTACTATAAAATATAAGAGATTCGGAACAGAACCGAGGTCTGAGACGCACAATTTTAAAACGACGGAGCCGGAAACTGAGTTGGTTTCGGACAGTTTTAAAATATCGGAGCAAGAGTCGGATGTTTCAAAACGACGGAGCCGGATGCTGAGTTGGTCCCGGATAGTTTTAAGATATCGGAGTAAGAGTCAAATATTTGAAAACGACGGAACCGGAAACTGAGCTGATTCCGGACAGTTTTAAAATATCGGAACAAGAGCCGGATGTTTCAAAGCGACGGAGCTGGATGCTGAGTTGGTTCCGGACAGTTTTAAAATATCGAAGTAAGAGCCGAATAATTCAAAACGACGGAGCCGGATGCTGAGTTGGTTCCGGAAAGTTTTAAAATATCAGAGCAAGATCCGAATATTTTAAAAGGCCGGAGCTGGAAACTGAGTTGTTTCCGACAAGTTTCAAATTATCGGAGCAAGAGTCGTATATTTCAAAATGAAAGAGCGGGGCAGAGTTTGGAGCTATTAAAAAAGGGAACGAACTTGGCGTTTCTGATCTTAAAAGAGAAAACAGATGACGAATAAAGACGTTTGGAAACACTCAAATAAAAAAGTATTTAATTTGATGGTAAGATACACCAAAGAATGAAAGTACTAACTCACTTTGGGAAATTGTTGAATAAAGAAAACAAAATAAAATTATTATTACTATTACTACTACTACTACTACTACTACTATTATTATTATTTTTATAAATATTATTACTATTATTATATTTTAGCATGAATATTATATTTTTATTACTACCGCTACTAATTGATAGCAATAAAAAAAATTATTATAATTGTTTTCGCAATAATTATTATTATTTATTATTATTATTATTATTATTATTATTATTATTATTATTATTATTATTATTAATCTATAGCTCTGATAAATTAATCTAAAATGTGACATGTCATTTCGTGTGACGTCATGTGACATGTTTCAAGTCTTCTTCAGCGATCGACTCTTTAAATTCAAGGAGTATTAACGTCTCTACTAAGTGACATTCAAGAGCTTTCACCTATATATATATATATATATATATATATATATATATATATATATATATATATATATATATATATATATATATATATATATATATATATATATATATATATATATATATATATATATATGCGTGTGTGTGTGTGTGTGTGAGATTGTTTGATTGAGTTATTTTTCTATAATTTATTTTATTATATTTATTATTATTATTAGTAGTAGTAGTAGTAGTTTTTCAGAAGAGTGTCGATGGAAAGAGGTTGTGATCATCTGGAGAGAGAAAGAACAGATTGAGTCAGATTGTTTAAAAGTAACGTATTTAAAAGTTTAAAAAAAAAAATAATTAAATAAATTCTGGTCAAATTAGTTGTGAAAATAACAGAAAATTATTTGACTGGCAGAATGAAATGATAAAGAAAGAGAATGAACTAAAAGACGATTCACAGGAGCTCCTCAAAGATGATGTTTGGGACTCGCAAATTGAAAATAGCGATGTATACTGTAATATGCCTATATTTTGATTCAACCGATATGCCAATATTTTTCCGCTATGACTATATCTTGTCGATATTTAGGCCGATATATCGATATTTTGCCCAATGTTTCGATATTTTTCATCTAAGCTGATATTTTGCAGTGTAATTCGGTTTATATACTACTACTGTGAGTGCTAGTATAATAAGTGATGCTACAATTAAAGTTGGTGTGATGAAAAACCCTAGACACTCTACTCTTTCAGATGATCTGAGTAGGTAAATAAATCTACTCTATATACTATAGTGATATATACTATATCATCATGCAAGAACAATTTCTATATAAAAAAATATGCAACTGAAGTGAAATAAGTAAATTTATTGGAGTTACATAATACTTCCTTAAAACCCAAGTGAATGAACATTAAAAAAAATTTCCCTATAGAGAGAAAAATGTAAGCATTTAAAATATAAGAGCAAGGAAGGGTTTCTACTCGGAATATAATAATAATAATTTCATTGTACAGAAGACGTTAAATAAATTTCATTTTTAAGCCATATTAACGATGAGATAAGGTTAAGGAAAAAATTAACATATTCTAAATTTTCAATTGCATATAAATTTGAAAATTTTGCAAAGAAAAGACGGTTAAATCTCTATGGAACTCCTGCTTTAAGCTCCGTAACTCTTTAGATCTCTATGGAACTCCTGTTCTTAGCTCCGTAACTCTTTAGGTCTCCATGAACTGTTATAAGCTCCGTAACTCTTTAGATCTGTGAAACTCCTGCTCTAAGCTCCGTAACTCTTTAGATCTCCATGAACTCCAGTTCTAAGCTCCGTAACTCTTTAGATCTCTGTGAAACTCCTGCTCTAAGCTCCGTAACTCTTTAGATCTCCATGAACTCTAGTTCTAAGCTCCGTAACTCTTTAGATCTCTGTGAAACTCCTGCTCTAAGCTCCGTAACTCTTTAGAACTCTATGGAACCCCTCCTCTAATCTCCGTAACTCTTTAGATCTCTATGGAACTCCTGTTCTTAGCTCCGTAACTCTTTAGGTCTCCATGAACCCCTGTTATAAGCTCCGTAACTCTTTAGATCTCTGTGAAACTCCTGCTCTAAGCTCCGTAACTCTTTAGATCTCCATGAACTCCAGTTCTAAGCTCCGTAACTCTTTAGATCTCTGTGAAACTCCTGCTCTAAGCTCTGTAACTCTTTAGATCTCTGTGAAACTCCTGCTCTAAGCTCCGTAACTCTTTAGATCTCTATGGAACCCCTCCTCTAATCTCCGTAACTCTTTAGATCTCTATGGAATTCCTGCTCTAAAATCGGGAACTCTTCTATATTTTAAGCTCTGTATTCTTAGGAACTTAGCTGAACTTGACTGAGCTCTAGAGTTCCAGGTTTTAAGACAACCAAATACTAAAATATATATATATATATATATATATATATATATATATATAATATATATATATATATATATATATATATATATATATATATATAATATATATATTATATATATATATATATATATATATAGAGAGAGAGAGAGAGAGAGAGAGAGAGAGAGAGAGAGAGAGAGAATTTTCTATGTAAAATCGTAGGCACTTTTATAATATATTATTAATATTAATAAATAAATTTATTTTATAATTTTTTTTATTACGAAGATTTTATTTCATTTTTTCTTTCGTCAAAAGCCGAAATTTTGCATAAAATTTTACTCAGTAAATTAGCCATCACTTCTAGTGAATGTGTATTTCTAAGTGTGTGAGTGTATGTACGTAGGTGTGTGTTTTATCTCTTGGATTATGTATCGGTATCTCAGATGAGAGTCTATAACGAGGTAATATACCCACAAAACCAAAGAAATTGGTAGTCAATATTTTTTTTACGTTAGATTGAGACTTGCTCAAAAACACGTCCGAAAAAAAAGGAAAAATGAATGAAATAAAAAAGGAATTGAATTTGGAAGCCATTGTTATAGTGAAGAAAATAATAAAAAATGTATTCTGATTTTAAAATTCAATAAAGTTAGTGTTTTACTAAAGAAGAGATAAATTTATAATAAAATTTTAATAAAAAAAAGGTGTGGTGCTTGGAAAAGAAAAAAAAATATTCCAAATAATGATTCCGACTATACGAATCCTTTTTTTTTTTGTTTTGTTTTGTTGTTGTTGTTGTTGAATTTGTGGGTTTAGATTTTCATTTTGTTTATAAATAAAAGCCCAGTGTCTAGATTTCTCGCTCCATGTTGTAAATTTACGGGTGAAATTTGAAAGTTGTTTATTCAAGTTAAAAATTTTGACCAAATTTTAACATACATAGTAAACCGTGATATAGGTAGGTAGGAATATATATATATATATATATATATATATATATATATATATATATATATATATATATATATATATATATATATATATATATATATATATATATATATATATATATATGATAAAATAATCAATTAGATTATTTAATTAATGTCACTCAGTTTACGAGTGAAAATGTATCCTGATGTAAGGATTTTTACAGAATCAATATAAGGAGTTTTTTGTTGACTCTCTATATTGAGATGTTAGTTTTATTAGTTATCTTTTGGAGGCAATATTCTTTTGGAGACTAGGGTTAGTCGCTTATATAAATATAGAATATTTATATAAACGGAGATGATACACCGCTAGAATAAGCTTTGAGAAAAATTGTGCTTTTCTCACTGCTCGAAACGAATAAATTAAACCCGTTTAAAGCCTCCAAGAATATGTATTTTAATAGTTAACAAACGGAGCTTTCAAAGATTTGACGAAAATAAAATATTAACGCGAAAGGCTCCGAATGCAACTTATATAACTTCAAGAATACCCTTGGCTTCAAACCAACTACCTGCCTGTTATTTGACAGAATAAACGACACGGCAAGCAATCGGCCAATCTCCAAGAATATTCTATCAGTTATTAATTGCAAATTTGAACTCTTTGAATGGTACGAAACTTTAAAAGATGTAAACACAAAATTGTTGAGAACATAAATTAGAACAGATCTAGACACCATGAAGTATCATAAAAAAGTGATAGAATTCAAAAATGGCAACCTCTGACTTTAACCACCAGTCTCCAGAAATATTAGCCTCATTTTAACTAGAATAATTTTTAAACTGGCAACTACCAATTATAATTTTAATATCCTCCCCGGGGGGGATGGCATCTGGCCTCTTCTGGGCAGATGTCATAATTTAAATACAAATATACATCAAATGTAGAAAAGATCTACTCAGATTCTTCTGAAGAATCATAGATTAAGAATTTCTTCCTAGCTGCTTCAGCAGCTTTTCTTACAGGACGAATATTTTTAACAACAGGAGCTGAAAGTCCTCCAGCATCCATCACAGACGACGAAGGGGGGTCAACCCCTCCAGGAAGATTAACTGATGGACTATCTGAAGGGATGACAGTTGTACTATCTGAAGAAGTTGGTTTAGAACCACTGTGAGTCAGGGATAGCTCCAGAGGGTACAAATGCTTAACTGGATACAAATTGACTTGCCCTCCTGGAGTCCTCACATATACAGATCTGACCTTTTGGTCATCTCCGTAAAGTAATTCATGAACCACCCCCATTTGCCAGTAGGGACGATCCTTTACTGGACTCTTAATAAGAATAACATCATCTTTTTTGATGAGATTATCCCATTTCGTCTGATAGAGATCTCTACTGGTCTCTCTCAGACTAAGAATATACTCGCTATACCAGCGGGTACGAAATTCTTCGAACTTCTCCGAAGAATACTTCAAAGATTTCATAAGCTCTCTTTGAGCTGAAGATGAATCCCAGAACTGGTTCTCTGAACCAGCTCCTGGCAAAGCCATGGCAGTCTTTGCAAGAGGCTTCAAAAAATCGTTGGGAGTGAGTGGCACTACTTCATTTGCACTTGTAGTGTAAGTGAGAGGGCGCGAATTTATTGCGTCAGCAATATCTGATAGAATAGTCAGAAAATCAAAATAGTTTAATGAAGAACGCCCTATGGTTTTAAAAAGGCAGTCCTTCACCACCCTGATCATTCTCTCCCACATACTGCCCACCCAAGGGCTATATAATGGGATTCGCTTGTGAGCTATCTGATTTCTTCTGAGAAACTCACTCCCATTTTCAGAAACTAAGAATGTTTCTATGAAAGTCAGTGCCCTGACTGAATGACCGAGCGTTGTCACTGTATACAAACAGTCGGGCACACCAAAGCGATTCACGAATCTCTGAAATGACTGGAACAAATGATTTGGATGACATGTCGTCTATGAGGTCCAGATATATGGCACGAATATTCAGGCACGTGTAAATGAGAATAAACATTTTTTGTGCCGGAGCAGAGCCTTTAACTTTGACCCACCAATGTTTGGTATAGTCAATTCCAACATGGCAAAAAGGTCTGAACAATTCCACCTGTGCTTTAGAAAAATTTGTAAAGCGCGGATAGCGATAAGCAAAGTTATTGAATTTTTTGCAGATAATACATTCCTGCAAGACATTTTTGATGGAGGTTCGCGCTGAAGTAATCCAGAACCCCTGAAGACGAATATTCGTTAGGGTAGCCTGAATACCTAGATGTTTGCACTTCACGTGCGCATCTCTGATAATTAATTTAGTGAGATGATGATTTTTAGATAGTAAAATAGGATTCAGAATATTAAAGTCATAATAATTACAACGTGACAGTCGACCTTTGCTCCTGATGAGATTATTATCATCGAGGAACAAATTTAAGTTGTTGACCAAGTCTGGGACTTGGCCTGAAAATGAAGGAATCCCTTTTGATTTCTTCCAAAAATTGAATTTCTTTATAGAAAGAATCTCTCTGCATCGTCCTAAGACAATATAAACGTGCACTTGTGTCATGATTACTTGACACACCTCTTGAAATGGCACCAAACTTATACAGTAAAGCGACTACTCTGTAAAGTTTGTGCAAATCAGAATATTTTTCAACATCTACCACAGGAGGTTCCTTTACTACAGGAACAATATGATAAACAGGAGATGTTTCCACCTCTGACGAGGGCCAATATCTTTTATTTAAAGAAAGCCATTTTGGCCCTTTAGTCCAAAAGTTCATGTTCTTTTGGAACTCTTTGAAAGAGATTCCTCTGGTCAAGAGGTCAGCGGGATTATCCTCTGTTCTTACATATAGAAAATTGGGGATTAAAGAGTGATTTTCTTTTAGAGCGGAGCTCATACTCAGAATATCTTGAACTCGATTTCTAACAAATATTTGTTTGGACTTTCAATCCCTTATTTTGTACCCAGGCCAATGTAATTTGAGAGTCTGAGAATATATTCAAACTTTTGAATTTACTCCCAGAGAGACTACTCAGAATTTGTGGAAGGCATTTTAAGGCCAAGAATACTGACAACAGCTCCAAGCAAGGAAGGGTTTTTCCTTTTGCTGGAGAAACTTTTCCCTTTGACCAGAGAATATTCGGACCTACTGCTTCAGAATAAATATAAACTACAAAGCCATATGCTACAGAACTAGCATCGCAGAATATATTAATACTTAAATTAGAGTCACAGGACTCGAAACAAGATCTGGGGAAGGTGATCTCTTTCAGGGAGTTGAGATCTTTGCTCAACTTTTCCCAAGAATTTTTAATATCTTGATTGAGTACATCATCCCACCCCATCTCTTCTGCCCACGTCATCTTCATTAGAAGACGTCCTCTGATGGTGACAGGGAGACAAAGAGAAAGCGGGTCAAATACTTTTGAAATCTCCGACAGGAGTTGTCTTTTTGTGGAGACTATTCCCAGAGAATAATCACTCAAACCCAGGGTATCTTGGAAGGTGTTGTATAAGTACCCTAACACTCTCTCTTCATCACACTGATGAGAGACGAGCATGTTTTCTTCCTCGAATACAGTCCTGAGCTCATGACAATTTGTGTTCCACGAGCACAAATTAAAACCACCTTCACTCATGCGTGAAGTGGCCTTTCGGAAAATATCCTCCAATTCTTCAACAGAAGATGAAGAATATATAAAATTGTCAACATAGAGATTATTCATCAGGAGAGAAGAACAGAGATCGGCAGGGTATTTTTTGGCATGATGTTTAATGACAGCGCCTAAAATATAAGGACTGACTGCCAACCCAAAGATTATGGTAGCATAACGGTAAGTAAGTAGTTTACCATCGCTTTCCCAAAAGAAACAGAACCTATTTCTGTCCTCCTCCAACTTTAGACGAATCTGAAGGAACGCTTTTGAAATGTCTGACAGAACAATATATTTGTTTGTCCTGAAAGAGATTAACATTTTGAAAAGGGAGGCGATCAAATCTACTCCAGGATATACAGCCTGATTCAGAGAGGGACTATTTCTAATTTTCAGGCTGCAATTGAAAACAGGCCTTATTTTGGTTGTAACCTGAAGTGCCTGCTTTATTACCGGTCTGTGAGGTATCCAAATGAATTTATGGAAGTCTTTGGGCTGCACCTCAACAGACTCGATAATACCCTCTCTCAAATATTCTTTGAAAATATCCCCATACCTCTCGTCAAGTCCCTGAGATGTCAGTTTCTTTTTGACTCTCTGCATAGTTGCTAATGCAACATGATGATTTGATGGGACTTGTTCTAGAATATCCTGGTACCAAGGCAACTCTACATGGTACTTTCCGTCCCTGAACTCAATAGCTTCATGGAATTTAGAAATGTAATATTCATCAATGGAAGCCCTGATCCCTCTCCTCATTAATACCCAAAGACTCTAGTTTATAGAGATTCTCTAGACCTAAATCCAGTTCTGCTTCAGGATGTGTATGAAGCATAGGGTTAAAATAGGATGGAACCGGGTCCAATGATCATGTTTACTACTGAAGCAGGGACTTTTTTCACAGATCTACGCAGAGTGGGCGGTATGGAGAGTTTCTCCTTCTGTCAAGAAGGTTTGACAGGAGAACTTTTAGTTTTTGAAGTATTTGACTTCTTCCCGAAGATTTCTGCCTCCTGGGAAGGCGTCAAAAAAGATTTGACAGGCACAAACCCGTGACAGGTGTCAAGAGCACTGCCTCTAATACATTTAACAGTTTTCAGATGCTTTAAAAGATGAATTGCATCTATGCCCAGCAATCCCTCTATATTTGTCACCTTGTCACTGTGCAGGTCTTCATAATGAGTATCTGCTATTTTATAGCCACTTTGGGATATGTTGAGAATAGCTCCTCTTAAACCTTTGACTTCAAAGCTGACATCCAGCTGTGGGTCAATATTGACTGGGAGACTATGAAACTTTTTCCCACAGCAAATACCCATCTCTAAATTTAATGATCTTAACGTCCTTACTTCCTCTCCTAGGAATGTTTTAATCCTATTATCGAAGGAAGGCAAGGATTGAATATTAATACCCAACTTGGTAAGAATACTACTATTAAAATATGTATGTTGCGAACCTAAGTCCAACAGCATACGGACAGGGACGATTTTGTTCCCTTTCTTTACTCTAATAGAGATGGTAGGCAGAATATTCTGAGATGTAGCAGTGCCTGCATTTATACCAATGTGGCTACTGCTAGCCAGATTATTTTCTGCAGTGCTGGAAGGTGACTGGTGACTATCATTAGAAGAACCACTGGAGACCTCTGAATTACGAGAATAACATAGAGCAGAAATATGTGCTCTATTTCCGCATTTTCCACATGGACTGCTAAGTCCATATTTCTTTGCAGGACATTTATTCGATAGATGTTTTAAACTAGAGCAGTTAAAACACATGTTCAACTCTCTGCAACGTTCTCTCCTTGTTTCGGGA
>SEYY01005195.1:55000-70616 GCA_009176605.1 Armadillidium nasatum | reverse complement strand
ATAATAATAATAATAATAATAATAATAATAATAATAATTAATAATAATAATAATAATAAAAGCCTTCTGATCAGTGAAGTACCAAACTTGATTTCTAAATTATTTTTTCTATCTTTTTTCTCTCTTAGTAATATTTTCTCTACTCTGTAATTGAAATTCGCTCAATAGCAGAACATTCCTACGACCTTAGTTTGTCTGTTTATAGCTATTAATAGTATTTTTCAGAATTTTGTTCTATCCTTTATATAATTTTTTTCCTTTTCTCTCTGGTTTTCATTTCCTCTTTTATCCACTCTTTTTGCCAATGACTTCATTTCTTCAATATTCATTTTCATTTCAATTACAATCTCAATTAATTGGTGACATAATCGTTGCTTTATAGAACCTGACGCCAGATCTCTCACTCTCTCTCTATCTCTCTCTCTTTCTTTCTCTCCCGTACTTTTAATTAAAACATATAAAATATTGTTGTTGTAAATGCCTCAAAAAATTAATTTCTCTATGTACCTAATCAGCATAGCATTTCACTCAACTACAATATCATATTTGAAAAAGTTTAACTCATTCAAACCTAAGTCTGGATTCGACAATCTGTATATTTCATCTTTTCGTAATTTATCTAAAAAAAATCACAATGTTTCTTTTTTTAAACAAGATCATAATAGGTCAGGTGTTTGATACGTCCTCATTGATTGTTTACACCATTTTAGCTGATAGTCTTCAATTGAGGTATCGTCCCCCTTCTACCATTTCCTCATGGCATCTTTTTAAGAAGATTTTAATATTATCGTCAGTTCTATAGGCGAAAATATTCTATGCAAGCTTCACATAGTGCTGTAACTAGGGGACCATTGTATATCACTCAGTATATGTGCCAAAAGATTATCATTCTCATTTGAAATTTTGTTAAGCTCAGTATATAAAGTTTTTCAAAAGTTAACACTCAAATATGATGAAACACTTTCCGTTATTTCCTGAAATTCATACAGATAAACAGATGTTTCCTAAGACGTAATTAAGAACAAAGTTTAGAACTTTTCATTCAACTTTTGATCCATCCCTTATTAAATTATTCACACTAATTCCAGGATAGATGATTGAATAGTAATATTTTCTGAATGTGATGATAATAATTAGGAATCTTCTAAGTACATAATAATTACCAATTGTTATGCTGATTGAAGAGTTAATCTCCATTTATGATACTAAAATCTTTAATGACTAGATGTACGTTCAGAAATTGTGTCAGGAAACATTATTCTCACTTTAATTCGTAAATATCAAGTAATTAGCATTAATTAATTACTCTAACACACAACTTAAAGTTAAGTTAATTTATGATTTAGTATTACAATTCCAGTATTTATTACTACTGAATGTATACTTATTTTTATAATGTATTTGAATAATATGAATAAATACGAATATACGAATAATAAAATATGAATGAAAAAATATGAATATGAATATGAATAGGAATAATAAAATCATTATAATTTATTAATATCCTTAGACTAAGGTGTAATATGAATAAGTTCATTGATTTAAAGATGAAAGCAGGAGACAAAGGAATGAAATTTGTGACGATTTTATTTCAAATTTTTAGTTGAGGATGTTATTCTATTCACATCTGCATTTTATTTCAATTCATTCGATTCATTCTAACAACTCGCAGGCAGCATTGTAGCAATACATATTTAGACATTAATTTCTCAACATGTTGGCGAACTATTTTTTCCCTATTCATCGAAGAATTGAGAAAACTGATTCAGTTTTAATAAAATCTAGTGAGAGTACTATAGACATGCTAAAAAAAAAAATATATATTTTTCAGAATCCTTCCCCTTTGTGAAAGAAATATTATTACTAATTAAAAAAAAAAAAAAATTACATGGTCAATACAATCGGAACCTCAAAATAATAGTCTCAAATTAAAAGGAACTTCATTATACAATTTGTCAAAGAGAGAGCAAACTTTGCCAACGGTGACAAACCTTTTAAAATAATAATAATAATAATAATAATAATAATAATAATAATAATAATAATATAATAATAATGATAATAATAATAAATAATAATAATAATAATAATAATAATAATAATAATAATAATAATAATAATAATAATAATAATAATAATAATAATAATAATAATAATAATAATAATAATAATAATAATAATAATAATAATAGTAATAACAATAAAATAATGTATCATGAATCTAAAAGGAAATAATTTATTAATATGCATATTAAAAATAGTCATTCAAAAAAAGAGGATTATTAAAAATTAAAATTTAAAACTACAAAAACTGATGAAATGACTATTACTAATTATCAATAATATAAAAATAGATAGATAGATATTTATTATTTCTCATTACAACACAATAATAATTATTATAATAATAATAATGATAATGATAATAAAAAATAATAATGATAAAAATAATAATACAATAATATAATAATAATAATAATAATAATAATAATAAATAATAAATAAAATAAAAATAAAAAAAAAAAAGTAAAAAAAAATTTTAATATATCTATAAATATATATATATATATATATATATATATATATATATATATATATATATATATATATATATATATATATATATATATATATATATATATATATATATATATATATATATATATATTTCAGAATGCTGACCAAGGATTGTAATGCTTGGTTCAACAGAGAATTTTTTATATTTATGATGCTTCTCATTCCCATGACTCCTCTAAAAGGTAAGTCTTACAGAAAATAAAATATTAAATAAAATTCTTTGGCAATCGTTTTCGGACTGTGTGTCATTCATATTTATTTCGGTAATTAACTCTATGGAGGAAAAGAACTATATGAAACAACATTTTGGCAACTGCTTACTGTATCAGTTTCTATGGAAAAATGTCCGTACAGAAGCTATGAACAACATTTGTGAACTGTATCCGGATGCAGTGAGAGCTTGTACTACAAAACAAATCAAAAATATCCCTGAATGGTTATTTTCAAACTCTAATAATGTAATTGGATAAAACATATTACCTTTTGGACCATTTAACAGTTTATTTTATATTTAATATTTCTAGTTTATTTCTATGGCAAGAACATACATAATTTATATTTCAATGTTTCTAGTTTATGTCTATAAAATAACATCCAAAATCTGAATTTCGTGTTGGGGGATTCTTTTTTTTTTTTTTTTTTAAAACTTAACATAATTTTTTTCTTTTTAATAATATTAAAAAAGTTAAATAAATTAAAATATTATTAAATATTTAAATATATATACATATATATATATAAATATATATATATATATATATATATATATATATATATATATATATATATATATATATTATATATATATATATATATATATATATATTATATATATATATATATATATATATATATATATATATATATATATATATATATATATATATAATATATATATATATATATTATATATATATATATATATATATATATATATATATATATATATATATATATATATATATATATATATATATATATATATATTATATATATATATATATATATATATATATATATATATATATATATATATATATATATATATATATATATATATATATATATATATATATATATATATATATATATATATATATATACATATATATATATATATATATATATATATATATATATATATATATATATATATATATATATATATAAAAGAAATGAATAAATGTTAATTGGTATATGTAGGTGTTTGTTCTTTAATATTGAATGCATTTTTAATTTTGAAATTGTAAATGGAGAAACTGGAAACAAAGGATTAAGTTTTTGTCCTTCTCAGAGAGAGGAAAAAGAAAATCATTAGAACAAGAATTTATAGGAAGTGAAACCTTATCTCAATCATCAATTATTATTATTATTATTATTATTATTATTATTATTATTATTATTATTATTATTATTATTATTATTATTATTGCTATAATTATTGACATCATTTTTATTATTATTATTATTATTATTATTATTATTATTATTATTATTATTATTATTATTATTATTATTATTATTATTATTATTATTATTATTATTATTATAATTTTTACTGTTCCTATTATTATTATTATTATTATTATTATTACTCTTATTACTATTGCTATAATTATTGACAGCATCATTTTATTATTATTATTACTATTATTATATTATTATTATTATTATTATTATTATTTTTATTATTATTAATATTATTCTTATTATTTCTGATTCTCAGTAACATAAAAACATTTATTCATTTTTAAAATTAAAAATCAAAATGTACAGATACTAAACAATGTTTTTATCTTTCGACAAAATAAAAAATTTAAATGTTTTATTATAAATAGGAATTTTATATTTTTTAAAAAATACATATAGATTTAAAATAACTAATAAATATATATATATATATATATATATATATATATATATATATATATATATATATATATATATATATATATATATATATATATATATATATAAAAGTGTTGTTCTCTCCGGTATAGAATCGGCCACTCATATCTGGGGTGGTTCTATACATACAGATCTTCATGAAAAGGTGGAGTCTAGGACTTTTCGCCTTATAAACTCTTTTGCTCTAACTTACTCTCTTACTTTATTTCCTGTGAAGTTCACATTTGTCTGCCACCAAATCCCACCAATTCTTTTTTTTCGGGCGATCTTCCCCGCCTACCCCAAGATCCACCCCATCTTGTTCAAATCCTCTTCTGTTGTTCTTCTCCATGTTCCATTTGGTCTTCACTTTCCTCCACTTACCCTCGGGGTTAACTTCACCTGCAATTTTGCAAATCATTATTTCCTCCTCTTCAAACATGTCCAAGATAACTCAATCTTCTCCTCCTCATTGCACACTGAACCTCCTCCATCTTTGCTTTGTTCTTCAGGTCTTTATTAGATATTGTATTGGGCTAGTACACTTTCAAAATTTTTCTCATACATTTGTTTTGAAACACTTGCAACTTTGCGTACATCATACTTGTTCAAACTCAATGTTTCCCAAAAATTCAGCAAAACTGATCTTATATATATTGATTTTCTATTATTTTTCACCCTTTTCAATCTACATAATTTCCTCAACTAATTAAAGTAATTCTTTGCTTTATTTATTCTTCACTCAATATCTTCACTCCTTCCTTCTTTTCCTTCTATGTTTGATCCCAAATAAGTAAACTGTAAAACTTTTTCGATTTCTTCCTCTTCCCGTTTCATGCTGATGTTCTTGTCTCAATTGATAACCATGTATTTAGTTTTCTTAATGTTTTTATTTTTAGTCCTGACTTCCTTCCTTTGCGCTAACTAACTCTCTGCAATCTCTTTCTGCACGTCGAATGCTGCGTCACTCTCTCTACATTACAGTATAGTGAGAACGCCTCAAAAACGCAGTTCATCATCTTTCTTCTAGATATAATATTCCACACAACTCAAAACTTCATTTGTCCTAAATATTCTCTGTGTTTCTTTTTATTGTAATCTTTCTTAGAAGGATCACATTATTTCTATTTTCCAAACAAGTTCTTAAGAGGTTGTGTGTCCAGAGATGACTTTGAAATCTCTTCACTCAACTCCAGTTACTTTCTCTTTAAAGGGGGATTGTTCTTCCCTATACAGAGCATATTTAATTCAACTAGGGTGGTTCCACTCACACATCTCTCCTTGTAAAGGTGGAATGTAGGTAGTTTTACTTCTTGTCAACTATTTTGCTTTTACAAACTTTTCCGAATATTTTTCTGTTGTTGGGTTAAACTCTAACTTATTGCAATCACAACGAACACTATTCTTCCGAACTCTCCTGTCACATACCTCCTCCAATGAGAAGTGCTCCTACGACACACCTTTCTACATTGCCACATCTTTTCTCTGTCCACTTCTCCGACACCTTTCTTAACCACTATTAAACGTCGAGTATCGGGTCATGATAACTTTCAATTTGACCCGTCTAGAGATTTTCCCAAATCTGTTGCCACTGGCCTTTGCCCACCAGAATATATAATATATATATATATATATATATATATATATATATATATATATATATATATATATATATATATATATATATATATATATATATATATATATATATATATATATATATATATATATATATATAATATGGAGTTGGTGGAATAGAAAATTACTTATGTTTGAAATATTTAAGCAAGTGGATTCCGATTTCGATTCGGATTCAAATGTACCGGATTTGGATTGTATTCGGATTCGAAGTTTAAAAATTCGGATTCGAGAAGCTGTAACAGTACCTGGATTCGGATTCTATTTAGATCAGAGGGTTCCGGATTCTGATTCTGATTCGTATACATATTCGGATTAAGATTCGGATTCGAGAAAGTCGAAAACTAGCAGGATTCGGATTCGATTCGGATCAGAGGGTTCCGGATTCGGATTCGAATTCATATACAGATTCGGAATCAGATTCCGATTCTAAAACTAGTAGGATTCGAATTCAATTCGGATTCGAGAAATTCAAAACTGTCTGGATTCGGTTTCGATTCGGATTCGGGATTCGAAGGTTGGCGGATTCGCTTATCTCTGATACATGCATACCTATATATATATATATATATATATATATATATATATATATATATATATATATATATATATATATATATATATATATATATATATATATATATATATATATATATATATATATATATATATATATATATATATATATATATACATGCATACATAAATACAAATATACATACACTCATACATACATACATAAATACAAATTTACATACATACATACATACAAATATACATACATACATACATGCAAAAATACATGCATACATACATACATACATACATACATACATACATACATACATACATACATACATACATACATACATAAATGACAACATACATACGTACATACATACATACATGTATACATACATCCATACTTGGCTTTACATGGAATTAAAACTGCAAATTAAAAAACTTATTTTGATAACTATTAAAAAATGTGGAAAATATTTGGATCATCAAAGGCCAATTAAACTAAAAATAATAATAATAAAAAATAAAAAAATAAATAATAAAAATATTTATAAAAAAAATTATTTGTTTAAAAATTAATTATTAATTGTCGTTTTTTTCTTTTTTTTTTTTATTTAGTAAATTCAATATATATATATATATATATATATATATATATATATATATATATATATATATATATATATATATATATATATATATATATATATATATATATATATATATATATATATATATATATATATATATATATATATATATATATATATATATATATATATATATATATATATATATATATATATATATATATATATATATATATATATATATATATATATATATATATATATATATATATATATATATATATATATATATATATATATATATATATATATATATATATATATATATATATATATATATATATATATATATATATATATATATATATATATATATATATATATATATATATATATATATATATATATATATATATATATATATATATATATATATATATATATATATATATATATATATATATATATATATATATATATATATATATATATATATATATATATATATATATATATATATATATATATATATATATATATATATATATATATATATATATATATATATATATATATATATATTACCTCATTCCTTAGTGATAGAATGATTAAGAATTATTTGACGATGGCGATGACGATGACAATGACGATGACGATAATGATGACGATGATGATGAAATTGAAAAAGTATATTATAAAAATTTCTCTATTATTTTAATAAATTTAACAATTTCATAACTGGGAAGAATTAAATTGTCTTTTCCATATTCTTTATTCAAATATGTAAATACATAATTTTAATATATGGTATAATAGTATTTTCAGAGCATCGATTTTGGAAATTTTCATATGTGAGAACATGTATAGACACGCAAAATTCAAGTACTTTAAATTTAGAGTTCTTAGACTGTGTGATGTTGAAAATTGTATATTTTTTCTGCAGAGCTCTTAAATTGTGATGCAGAAACGATCTTTTCTTCAATTCTGCAGTATTTCGATTTCTTCTTGGAGAGCGTATTTAGCTCCACTTCTAAACAGCCTTTCACTCTCAATGGAAGAAGGGGAAGCACAGATATATTTATAAGTATTATATGAAAATTAATCGGCAAAATAATCGGCAGAAAATTGATGATGACGATTGAGAAATAGATACTGATTTTGCCTATTACAGTTAATTATTCCATCAATAATGTATATATATATATATATATATATATATATATATATATATATTATATATATATATATATATATATATATATATATATATATATATATATATATATATATATATATATATATATATATATATATATATATATATATATATATATATATATATATATATATAATATATATATATATATATATATATATATTATATATATATATATATATATATATATATATATATATATATATATATATATATATATATATATATATATATATATATATATATATATATATATATATATATATATATATATATATATATATATATATATATATATATATATATATATATATATATATATATATATATATATATATATATATATATATATATATATATATATATATATATATATATATTACATGAAAATTTGTATGTTAAGTTTTTGAAAATGGAGGAAAAATTAATAAATATTCAAAAATTTTCTTAAAGTCTGAAATGAAAATGTAGAATTTTTTCTTTTTCTTTTTAAATTTTAAATTTAAATTTTAATAATTTTAAGCGGACACAATTTCAATCTTTTTACAAAGTATTTTTAAGTATTTCGTAATTAAATTTTCATATCCATTTTTACCATAATATTTTACATTATTTAAAATATATATATATATATATATATATATATATATATATATATATATATATATATATATATATATATATATATATATATATATATATATATATATATATATATATATATATATATATATATATATATATATATATATATATATATATATATATATATATATATATATATATATATATATATATATATATATATATATATATATATATATATATATATACGTAATCATAAAGTCTGCCATAATGGGATTCGAACCCTAGCCCTTAAGCTGGTAAGACAGATCGTTAACTGCTCGTCACGACGGTACAAGTGTAAATCACAGTGAGGAAACTCATGAACAACTGTTCTGCAGACTAACTCAAAGTATACCCCTCCCCCGACTGTGCTCGGACGCAGGAGAACAGGTCAGTTGCTATTCCCCTTTCACTTACAGACTATTTTATATGTATATACATTAAGTTTCAAGTCTGCTAAAGCTCTCATATACTACCTAATATATTTATAAAGTCTGCTACAAAGTAATTCGAACACTTTGTCTTATCAGTTTAAGAGTCAGGGTTCGAATTTCTTTTTAGTAGACTTTAAACATGAGTATATATATATATATATATATATATATATATATATATATATATATATATATATATATATATATATATATATATATATATATATATATATATATATATATATATATATATATATATATATATATATATATATATATATATATATATATATATATATATATATATATATATATATATATATATATATATATATATATATATATATATATATATATATATATATATATATATATATATATATATATATATATATATATATATATATATATATATTAAGAAAAGAGGTTTCCTCAGACAAAGTGATAATTAAACAAGAGAGAGCGAATGTTTTCAGAAATTAATGAAAAAAAAAAGACCGTGCATCAAGGCAAGCCGGCAGCAAGGTCTAGGTGGTATTAACCCATCAGATATATATATATATATATATATATATATATATATATATATATATATATATATATATATATATATATATATATATATATATATATATATATATATATATATATATATATATATATATATATATATATATATATATATATATATATATATATATATATATATATATATATATATACATTGTTATTACTAATACTATTAAACTATTTGTACTATTTCTGATATTACTATAACTGATACTGTTAATTTTATTACCTTTCGGATTTTAAAGAACTTTAAAAGCTTTCAACACAATAACTCGGTACAGAGTTTTCGATTTAAAATGGTGAGAAAGAGAATTTCTTTGCTTTTTTCTTCTTTTTTAACACAAATCCATTGACTTGTCTTTCTTTCTTAAGATTTCTTTGACGTCTTTCTTTCTTAAGATTTCTTTGACTTGTCTTTCTTTCTTAAGATTTCTTTGACTTGTCTTTCTTTCTTAAGATTTCTTTGACTTGTCTTTCTTTCTTAAGATTTCTTTGACGTCTTTCTTTCTTAAGATTTCTTTGACTTGTCTTTCTTTCTTAAGATTTCTTTGACTTGTCTTTCTTTCTTAAGATTTCTTTGACTTGTCTTTCTTTCTTAAGATTTCTTTGACTTGTCTTTCTTTCTTTCTTAAGATTTCTTTGACTTGTCTTTCTTTCTTAAGATTTCTTTGACGTCTTTCTTTCTGAAGATTTCTTTGACTTGTCTTTCTTTCTTAAGATTTCTTTGACTTGTCTTTCTTTCTTAAGATTTCTTTGACTTGTCTTTCTTTCTTAAGATTTCTTTGACTTGTCTTTCTTTCTTAAGATTTCTTTGACTTGTCTTTCTTTCTTAAGATTTCTTTGACTTGTCTTTCTTTCTTAAGATTTCTTTGACTTGTCTTTCTTTCTTAAGATTTCTTTGATTTGTCTTTCTTTCTTAAGATTTCTTTGACTGGTCTTTCTTTCTTAAAATTTCTTTGATTTGTCTTTCTTTCTTAAGATTTCTTTGATTTGTCTTTCTTTCTTAAGATTTCTTTGATTTGTCTTTCTTTCTTTCTTAAGATTTCTTTGACTTGTCTTTCTTTCTTAAGATTTCTTTGACTTGTCTTTCATTCTTAAGATTTCTTTGACTTGCCTTTCTTTCTTAAGATTTCTTTGACTTGTCTTTCATTCTTAAGATTTCTTTGACTGGTCTTTCTTTGTTAAAGGCGATTTATTTGACTTTTTATTCTTCTCTAAGAAAATTCATTAGACTTGTAATAATTTTTAAGACATCTAAATTGACTAATCATTTTTACAAGACAAATATTTTAGCTTACCTTTCTTTCGTACTTACAATTAATTTGGCTTGTTTTATTTTTTAGAACAATTCTCTTGGCTTGTTTTCTTGTCTTAAGACAATTCCCTTGATTTTTCTTTCTTAATTCCTTCAGCTTTTCTTTCTTTATTAAGACATTTTTCTTGTTTTATTTTTCTTAAGACAACTCACTTGACTTTTCTTTCTTTCTTAAGACAATTAATTCCTAACTTGCATTTCGTTTCTCGACAAATAGTTTAAGCAACTTTCGTTTGTAAGACAATTCCTGTGACTTGTGTTTCTTTCGTAAGAGAATTTCTTTGACTTATCTCCATCTTTCTCTTTATTTAATTTATTTGACTTTCAAACTTGACACAATTTCATGATTAGTCTCTCTCTCTCTCTCTCTCTCTCTCTCTCTCTCTCTCTCTCTCTCTCTCTCTCTCTCTCTCTCTCTCTCTCTCTCTCTCTCTCTCTCTCTCTCTCTCTCGTATTATAATTCCATTATTCTTAAATTATTTCGAGGTTTTATGTTAGAAAATCAATATGGGTTTTAGATAAGATAACACAAAATAACACTATATATATATATATATATATATATATATATATATATATATATATATATATATATATATATATATATATATATATATATATATATATATATATATATATATATATATATATATATATATATATATCGTCCTCTACATTTTAAGCATTATTTATTCTTTTTCTATTCTTAAATTCTCTCTTATATAGAAAGATCATAATATACTTGCTCCCTCTCTGACTCCGTCATTTTGCATGACGTCACCAAAAACAAGTAGCTCCGTGGCTCCTTGGCTCCTTGGCTCCGTGGCTCCGTGGCTCCGTGGCTCCGTGACTCCGTGGCTCCTTGGCTCCTTGGCTCCGTGGCTCCGTGGCTCCGTGGCTCCGTGACTCCGTTTCTCCGTGACTCCGTGACTCCGTGACTCCGTGACTCCGTGACTCCGTGGCTCCGTGACTCCGTTTCTCCGTGACTCCGTGACTCCGTGGCTCCGTGGCTCCGTGGCTCTGTGACTCCGTTTCTCCGTGATTCCGTGACTCCGTGGCTCTGTGACTCCGTGGCACCGACTCCAGTTTAGAAGCAGTGATTTAAACCATGGATACAAAATGGCAATGAATATTTATTCTATTTTTTTCTATCATTCGTTTAAAATTCTTTCAAATCGGAAATCCCAAAATTTCTTCTTATTCAAAATAAATTAACGTGAAACATTCAAAAACATAATTTATTATTATTTTTCATGACTTCTTATTTCATATTTCCTGCTATTTCTTATTATTTTTATTACTTCTTATATTTCCTATTTTCTTCTATTTCTTATTATTTTTATTATATTATTTCATATTCCCTACTATTTCTTATTATTTTTATTACTTCTTATTATTTCATATTTTCTACTATTTCCAGTTATTTTTATTACTTCTTATTATTTCATATTTTCTTTTATTTCTTATTATTTTCATTACTTCTATATTATTTCATATTTCTTACTATTTCTTGTTATTTTTATTCTTATTATTATTTTATATTTCCAACTATTTCTTATTATATTTATTACTTCTCATTATTTCATATTTCTTACTATTTCTTTTTATTTTTATTACTTCTTATTATTTCAAATGTCCTACTATTTCTTATTATTTTTATTGCTTCTTATTATTTCATATTTCCTACTATTTCTTAAAATTTCTTATAATTTTTTACATATTTATTTTTATTATCTCTAATCTTTAAAAAAAATTCTTATTATTTTTGTATTTATGATTATTTCTTATTTTTTCATATAATTTCTTATTATTTCCTTCCAAGTCATTAAATTTTTTTATTTTAAAATAATTTTTAAAAGCCAATAAAATATCGATAATCTTTTAAATAAAATATCGATAATCATTAAAATATCGATATTCTTTAATATATTGATCTCCCGTCGAATTTTTAAAAAAAAATTTCATTTGTCATCAAATTTATCTTGATATTCTACGTTTAACATGATTTTATATTACAAAAGAGCATTGTTAAAACTTAATTAGATACTTTGTCAAGCCTTGTCAAGTCTTGTCAAACTTCCAAAGACAAAGGGATATATAAATACAGGAGTTTGAGTGTGAATGAATAAGATTAAATTAGGATGCTTTTACTCTATTCATGTTTCTTAGTGAAGACAATTGATCTTTAAATTAACCACTTTAAATCTCTCTCTCTCTCTCTCTCTCTCTCTATATATATATATATATATATATATATATATATATATATATATATATATATATATATATATATATATATATATATATATATATATATATATATATATATATATATATTATATATATATATATATATATATATATATATATATATATATATATATATATATATATATATATATATATATATATATATATATATATATATATATATATATATATATATATATATATATATATATATATATATATATATATATATATATATATATATATATATATATATATATATATATATATATATATATATATATATATATATATATATATATATATATATATATATATATATATATATATATATATATATATATATATATATATATATATATATATATATATATATATATATATATATATATATATATATATATATATATATATATATATATATATATATATATATATATATATATATATATATATATATATATATATATATATATAGTATATATATATATATATATATATATATATATATATATATATATATATATATATATATATATATATATATATATATATATATATATATATATATATATTATATATATATATATATATATATATATATATATATATATATATATATATATATATATATATATATATATATATATATATATATATATATATATATATATATAATTTCTCTTTTTTGTTAATTAATGATTCAGAGACATAGGTCTGAAATTTGGAATTCTATTTTCACGCATTTGGATTTTAGTACTAAGATTTCTGATAATGATTATTTCACTATTGCCATTTTATTATTAAATTTTTATTATCTTTGGTTAAAATATAAATTAATTTATCTTAAAATAAAATAATTTTTAAAAATTATATATAAAAAAAAATTATATTTTTTAATTGGCGTAAATTTTGAATTTTGATTTTTGTTTTTAATAACTAATAATTTTTTTGGGGATTAACTTTTTTTTTCATCATTTTATTAAAAATCTTAAAATTTATTTTCCTTCTTGAAAAAATATGAGAAATTTTTATTGGATTAAAAATAATGGATTTTATTTCATTTCATTAGATTTCTTTAAACTTTTTTTTTTATTTTTTTTTTATTTTATTTTATTTTTTTTTTTTTTACAGATGTTACCATTGAATAAATTTAATCTTTTGTTTTATTATTTCTTTAATGACTAAAACCTTTTCCTTTAATTCAAGATTTTTTTTTTTTAACAAGAAAAGTAATAAATTTGCTGAATTTTGACCATAGCCTCGAAATGGGTTTTAAAATAAAAAATAACTCAACTTCCGATTCCAATTTTGACATTTTTTTTTTTTTGGATTTCCTGCTACGATTCTCATCTCAATTCCGATTATTTTGGATTTCTGTTTCCGATTTCGACTTCGATTTCGATTCAAATTACCTATGATAATGTAAATTTCAAACGCGATTTCGATTTTGATCCAAACTACCTGTGATAATGTGGATTTCAAACCTGATTTCGATTTCGAAACCGATTTCTGTTTCAGAAATTTTTTCAAACTGATTCCAATCTACGAAAATTTACTAATTGCTTGAGACCTTTCTCCGATTCCTGCTCTAGGCTTCTATTCCGACTGTGATTCTAGGCTCCGATTCCTGGATCCGACTTCGATTAATATTCTGATTCTTATTTCCCATTCTAATTCCAAATTAAAATTCCAGAATTCGATTCCAATTCGAGACTTCGGCCTCAATTCCAATTCCGATTCCGATTCTGATTCCAGGCTTTGATTCCTAGAACATACTCCTATTTTAGACTCCGATATCTATTGATTTAAGGTTTCGATTCCTATTTCCATCCCGATTTCGATCTCTGTCTCCAATCCCGATTTTGATTCAAAGTTCTGCTTCCGATTTTCTCCTCAAAATTGTACACAAATGAATCAATGAGAATATCTTTCCTTTTTCCTAACGTTATTAATGATTAGAAGACATTTAAAAATTACAAAAAAA
>SEYY01005195.1:47500-50000 GCA_009176605.1 Armadillidium nasatum | reverse complement strand
TATTATTATTATTATTATTATTATTATTATTATTATATTATTATTATTATTATTATTATTATATTATTATTATTATTATTATTATTATTATTATTATTATTATTATTATTATTATTATTATTATTATTATTATTATTATTATTATTATTATTAATCCTAAGAGCGTCTTTATTATTATCATTACATATAACCATAAATATTCATCATTTGACTGTAATGTCGAAGTTTGTAAAAATACAGCAACCCTAATAGTAATAATAATAGTAATAATAACACGAATAATGATAAATTGATTTGATCGTAGGAGAAGCAATAAAAGATTCCTAAATATTATTACACAAAAGCGATAAAAGCAAAAACTTTGCTAAATATAAATCTTTTCTAATATATGTTCCTTCTTATTTGCAAAGTTTTAGCTTCTATATATATATATATATATATATATATATATATATATATATATATATATATATATATATATATATATATATATATATATATATATATATATATATATATATATATATATATATATATATATATATATATATATATATATATATATATATATATATATATATATATATATATATATATATATATATATATATATATATATATATATATATATATATATATATATATATATATATATATATATATATATATATATATATATATATATATATATATATATATATATATATATATATATATATATATATATATATATATATATATATATAATAATTTCGTTGGTACTATCTGGCAAAGTCCTTTTCAAGAAGCCCTCGGGGTTAATTTTTCAATAAGCTAAGAGCTTTAAAGAAAAACAGATTACATTCTTTGGAGACCTGTAGATGTTGACTAAGAAATCTACATAGTTAAGCGAAGAAGATGATAACAAGCTACGTAGAGGAACAGATTTTCTCACAGATGTCGTGTAATTATATTTTTATCTTGAATTTATATAATACATTGAACAGTACAGTAGAGTGTGATTCGCCAGTTCATACGAATAATTGATGTTAAATTGCGTAAATAGACTATAAAGAGCTTCAAAATGTCGCTGTATTGAAAAGAAATTGGAGTAGAATGGCGAAAAATGAGTAACTGTTTACATGTCTCCTAGACTTTGATTAGACTCTCCAAAATCAAGATCATTAACTCATACAGAGGGAACAGAGACACTTCCATAGTTATGTCAGTTGAAAAGAAAAGAAAAGTTTTTCAACCTTCAAATTCAAACTCTTAAAAGTCATGATAAAAAAAACAATAATGATTAGGCAATGAATATTTATATAGTATGTCGAATGAGATTGAATAGTGTATGAGTTGATGCTTTTAGAAATTAAATTCCATAGGATTGAGAATGACTCTGACAGACTTCGTCCAAGTTCTCGATATGAGGACAAATGATTTCAAAAAATGAAAAAGAGAAGAAATGCAAGGAATAACAGATGACAAAATCCCAAAATATTCATAAGTACTCTTTCAATACGAGAAATTGATATTAATACTTAAGCAAAATGAATGAAGTTGGAAAAAGGAAAACTGATATCTCAGCTATCATTATGGATAAAAGAAACAAAAGATATATTTACAGAAATTTTAACAAATGAAGGAGACTTCAAACTTGCTTTGTTTTTTTTTTCATTAGTTAAATCTCTCTTAAGAGTCTTCATTTATTACAAACTGAATTACAATGAGAAAAAGTATATATATATATATATATATATATATATATATATATATATATATATATATATATATATATATATATATATATATATATTCAGAGAAAAATATTTTTAAAAATAAATATATTTATTTTTGTTTTAAAAATATATTTTTAAAAAAATAAATATTTTTATTTTAAAAATATTAAAAAAATTTAAAAAAAATATATATATATATATATATATATATATATATATATATATATATATATATATATATATATATATATATATATATATATATATATATATATATATATATATAATATATATATAACATCGCTCTTTCGAAATATATTTTAATACTTTTACATTATTTAAAATTATATTATACTTGTACTATTTAAATACATTTACTGATATCATTATTTAAAAAGATAATAATTTTTAGACAGAGTCTCATACCTGGATAACATGATCTCAAACATCGACGTTAGACGTGAAAAATTGAACATCAACGTCAGACGTGAAGAGTTGAACATCAACGTTCGACGTGAAGAGTTGAAAGACATGAAAACGAAAGTGATTTAATAACGTTCGAACTCGTGAAAATGACTTTTGAGGCAGATATGACATTCGTCTTCAAATATTGACTTGCAAATACTCTGAATTTGATTTATTGTTTCATTCAATACTCGATCCGTCGGTCGTTATATATGCTCAGTCGAATTTTTGTTTGTTATATTCGAATCATTAACAATTAATAATGAAGATAATTGCTTACATAGAGAGCAAAATATACACATACACTCACACACACT
>SEYY01005195.1:12500-15000 GCA_009176605.1 Armadillidium nasatum | reverse complement strand
TATTATTATTATTTTTATTATTATTATTATTATTATTATTATTATTTTTATTATATCAATTAATGTATCAGTTATTACGCAACTAAACATTTTTATATAAATGAAATAATATTTTGAGAATCGTTAATATTACCTATTTTCTCTCTTCCGTTTAATTTCCGGCGATAGGAAGAGCCACGCAAAGAGAATCGATTATTATCTCAAGCATCCTAAGAAAAAATGCTATAAAATGTGCTAAAATAGCTTTAAAAATGCTAAATGTTTCTAAATATATGCTCCAATATTTTTATAGAAAAATTTATAAAAATTTTAAAGAAATGTGCTGAAAAATCCTAAAAGATGTACTGAAATAAAGCTAAATATATTGAAAATATTTTTAAAAAGTGCTAAAAAAAGGTGAGAAAGACTTTGATCATGCTAAAATAATTTGCTAAATTTTTATATTATAAAACAAATTAATTCTAAAAATAGCTTTATTGTTGAAGGAAAAGAAGCTGAAAATTATGAAAAAGTTTTAAAAAATACATTTATAAAAACTTTAAATGTAAGCTAAAAAAAAAAAGAAAAAAAAAAATCAAGAGATTTATTTTATTCTTTTTTGTTTTTACAAGCATTTCAAAAATGAATATTTTAAGTACGATATTTAAATTATTAACGCTATATATATATATATATATATATATATATATATATATATATATATATATATATATATATATATATATATATATATATATATATATATATATATATATATATATATATATATATATATATATATATATATATATATATATATATATATATATATATATATATATATATATATATATATATATATATATATATATATATATATATATATATATATATATATATATATATATATATAATCATTCCGAAATAGCTCCATTTTCTTCTTAAGAGAAAGTAATTCCATTGGGACTTCGTCCCAAGATGTAAAAATGTTTCACTAAAAATTATTTTTTATTTTTAAAAATTCAAACTTGAATATTCCCTTCATCTTTATTTAGTTTTTGGCTTTTTTATTATTATTATTATTATTATTATTATTATTATTATTTTTATTATTATTTTATTATTATTATTATTATTATTATTATTATTATTACTATTATTATTATTTATTTATTTATTTATTTATGTATTTTATTATTATTAATTTTTATTTCATTTAACTCTTTCCTTAAATTTTATTTTATTATACTTTTTTTGCCTTTTTTTTGTGATATTTAAAATTAAAATTATAAAAAAGCGACCAAAAGGTTTAAATGCTCCTCAAATTTAAAAACAAATTCTAAATTTGGCAATTTTTGTAAAAACTCTTAGATGAGCAAAATGACCTGAAAATCATTGCCTATGTATGATCTGCACATATTGCCAATCTATTAGAGCATTATCTGGATATAATAAATGTGAAGGGTCATATTCAAATTGTTAAGAACATAAGAAGCACACACAGTGCTGCAGCTTCATACAAAGAATCATAAGGAAAGAAATCAATCCTTCGAAGTGATACAAGAAGGAACTCGGTATCAGATTGTTTGGATTGTACATTAAAAACTGACTAATTCTTGCTAACACAAAAGTTGTAATAACTATTGAAAATGTAAAATAGATGACTTAAATCTTGAAGCAATTGTATAATTATTATTAAAAAGACTAAAGCCAGTTGCTATTGCTCTTGACAAGATTCAAAGGAATAACACAAAAATAAGTGTTGCAGTCGAAATAAGGAAATACTTGGAAAATGATATGCAGGAACTTTTACAAGAGAATTTAACAGCAGAGTTCAAGAAATGGTACAATCAAGATATTCACGAAGCCCACGTTTGTAGCAAATTTACAAGACCCAAGATATTTAGGATCCCTCCTATCAGAAGAAGAATATGATAGGGAATAAATTTTGTTAGAGAATTGTATCCTTTCTAGCTGCCAGTAATTATTAATTTAAAAAGAAGTTCTATCCCCTTTTAGTAATCAACACTTATTTAAATTGACATTACTATACAAAATATTCTCCTTGTGCTTGGTTGTCATCAGTGGAAAATAAGATATCAACACAGAGTATGTACTAAAAAACATCAAGATATTTTTAACTGTCAGAGAAACAAGTGCCTGTGTAGAAAAGAGTTTTTCCCAGTTTGGAGGCTTGGAGTTGAAAAACCTGCAAAACTTGTTTTTATGAATAAAACTTTAAATGAAAGGCTGGAAGTGAATGAGTAAAATATCTGAAATTAAGTTCAATTAAATTTATTTTGAAAATTTATTTCAAAGCATTTTATGATTTAAAGTTTTTTGTACAGATGTAGTCATTATTTCATTGTTTTTTTTCTTCATTTAATATTTTTTTTATATTTATTTTTTTATATTATTATATATATATATATATATATATATATATATATATATATATATATATATATATATATATATATATATATATATATATATATATATATATATATATATATATATA
>SEYY01005195.1:2500-5000 GCA_009176605.1 Armadillidium nasatum | reverse complement strand
GCTGACATCTTCATATAGTCAAATGCTATCAATGTCCTTTCCAATTCATTATATATATATATATATATATATATATATATATATATATATATATATATATATATTATATATATATATATATATATATATATATATATATATATATATATATATATATATATATATATATATATATATATATATATATATATATATATATATATATTATATATATATATATATATATATATATATATATATATATATATATATATATAATATATATAAATATAATAAATTATAATAATAATAATAATAATAATAATAATAATAATAATAATAATAATAATAATAATAATAATAATAATAATAATAATAATAATGATAATAACAAAGGAGCATTGAATTACAAAACAAAAGCATAGGTAGTAGCAACCAGAGAGCGAAAGGAAGATAATTAGACCCGTATGGAAAACACGAAATTTCATTTATAAACGAAGGACTTTCACTCGGCATCGCAAACACAGGAAAAATATTTTACAATTTCAAATTTGCTTTTTCTTTGTATAATTGTTCATTGGCCATTAACTGTTATGTCTGAAATGGATATTATTAAACTACAGTAAATGTTAGAATGATAAATAGATAGATAGATAGATAGATAGATAGATAGATATACAGGTAGATAGATAAACAGATTAATAGATAGAAAGATGGATAGATAGATTGAAAAATCATATATACTTAACAGATAGATAGATAGATAGATGGATAAATAGAAAGATAGATAGACAGATGGGTAGATAGATAGATAGATAGATAGATAGATAGATAGATAGATAGATAGATAGATAGATAGATAGATAGATTAACTGATTGATTGATTTTTTGATTGATTGATTGATTGATCGATAGATAAATAGATTGAAGATAGATTGTTGGATAGAATGTTAGATAGATTGAAATAGGGTAAACAGACAAATAAAATTGGAAATTTAGGTAGATATGTAAATAGAGAGATAGGTTTTTTATATAATATTATATATATATATATATATATATATATATATATATATATATATATATATTATATATATATATATATATATTATATATATAAAAAGTGAGAAGAAAACAATAAGAAAATCTATAAAGCTACAAGGGAACATGAAAATGGTTACAATAAAGTAAGAATATAAAATAAAAGAAAATTTTATATTTCATCAGATATGTTTGTATGACTGTAATATTGGGATATATTTCTCATTCTCAGCTGAAAATAGACCTTCCCTTGTTTATATATATATATATATATATATATATATATATATATATATATATATATATATATATATATATATATATATATATATATATATATATATATATATATATATATATATATATATATATATATATATATATATATATATATATATATATATATATATATATATATATATATATATAATATATATATATATATTATATATATATATAATATATATATATATATATATATATATATATATATATATATTTATATATATATATATATATATATATATATATATATATATATATATATATATATAATGTGTGTGTGTGAGTGTTGGTATAAGAGTACAGAGATAAACTCACGTGATTGAAGCCGCCATTTCGTTTCGAATACTCATCTTAGGAAGAAATTTCTTAGTATGTTCCAAATTGTGGGTTATAAGAATATTCTACTATGTCATTCATATAACTAAAGATTGCAGATATTAATCAAAAATTCTAAAAGTAAAATATAATTTTATATTTGTAACTGGTTTTTTTGCACCTTTTTTTATGTTTTCATTCTCGTATTTTTTGACATGGCAAAATTAATTCTCATTAATTACTGTTAAATTTGTTTCTACGTGCCCATATAAATTCTCGTTAATTAAGAATTGTAAAATCTGTTTCCATAAGCCCAGATTAATTCTCGTTAATTAAGCCTTGTAAAATCTTTATTCCACAAACCCAGATAAATTCTCGTTAATTAACCATTGTAAGAGTTGTTTTCACAAACCCAGATAAATTCTTGTTAATTAAGAATTGTAAAATTTATTTCCATTAGCCCAGATTAATCTCGTGAATTAAGCATAGTAAAATCTGTTTCCTTCCACAAGTCCAGAAAAATTCTCATTAATTATTGTTAAATTTGTTTCCACGAGCCCAGATAAATTCTCATTAATTAAGGATTGTAAAAACTATTTCCACAAGAGCAAATAAATTCTCGTTAACTAAGCATTGTAAAATCTGTTTCAATAAGCCCAGATTAATTCTCGTTAATAAAGCATTGTGATATCTTTTTCCACAAGCCCAGATAAATTCTCGTTAATTAAGCATTAATTGTTAATTAAAAATTGTTTCCACAAACTCAGATAAATTTTCGCTAATTAAGCATTGTAAAATCTGTTTTCACAATCCCAGATTAATTCTCGCTAAATAAGCATTGTAAAATCTGTTTCCACAAGCCAAGATTAATTCTCATTAT
>SEYY01005194.1:190000-202500 GCA_009176605.1 Armadillidium nasatum | reverse complement strand
TAATAATAATAATAATAATAATAATAATAATATAATAATAATAAAATAATAATGATAATAGTTATATTAAGTTACCATTCTTATATTTTCAGTTTTGGAAGTTTGTAAACTCCATCATTTTAAAATCATTCGACTTCGGCTCCGACCATGGTTCCCAACCTATTTATTTTGACTTTTTTGACTTTGACCCCCCCAGCTCCCAACCCATTTATTGAAGTAATAAAAAAAATATATTTTTGTGCTTTGGATCAGGATTTGGCGCTACTTCCTTCAAAAAAAAAAAAAAAAAAAAAAAAAAAATTTTTTTTTTTTTTTTTTTTTTTTGCTCCAATTTTAATTTTTTTTGCTCCGTATTTTGCTTAAAAAAAAAAAAACTCAAAAAAAAAAAAAAAAAAAAAAAAAAAAAAAAAAAAAATCAAAAAAAAAAAAAAAAAAAAAAAAAAAAAAACAGCCTTTTTCTTAATTTTTTTGACCATTTTTTTTTTATTTATAATTTTTATTGTAAATCAAAAGTTTTGAGCAGCTACAACTTTTGAAATAAAATTCAATTGAATTATTTTTAAAGTTTAAAAATCAGAAAAATTGAAAATATAAAAATCTTTCGAAAAATATAATCTTTCCTGTATCGAGTTTGATAAAATACAACTTTTTTCAATGACACTACCCGCTCTGTTGATACCCAGGAAAACTGAAACCGTGTGAATACCCCTTTTTAATAGTTTTACTAGTGTGTTTTAGGCATTTGATATTATTAAAATCGTAAATATAAGAAACAATATAAAACTATTAAAAATAAAATGAAATTTAAACAAGCTTAATTAATTGTTAAAATAAACTATTTTCCAATAATTTATATATATATCCTTTTCAGTCGTTTGGTATCGCTAATCCTATAGTGAAAAACGCCGAGGCTATTGGCTACATAAAACCTTTCTCTTACGAGCAAGATCGAAATCAGATTCGTTATTCAATAGATAATAGCGTAGCAGCAGCAGCTGGAAGTGAATCTCAACTAGCTGCAAACCTCGACGCTATACCAGTTGCCGCAGTACATGATGCTCGAGCACCTCCATCTCGATCAGTTGCTTCAGAACAAAGGTCTCCTGTACTTGTGTCCAAGGACGCAGATGCTGAGTTTGGAAATTCGGAGTATTTCTTAGTTGTTCCTACTATTTAAATAGTTCCTTAGTTTCTGTAAATTTATATTATACAGTATTGATATTATAAACAAAAAGGTAAAGGCAATAAATAGAATATGATATAACTGAAACATCTCAATATTCATACAGTAAATAAATTTTAAGAAAAAGAGGATTTTTTCCCCCTTCCTTAAACATATAAAAAAAGTATAAGTACTTTATTTAAATATATTCATAGCATGCTTTGTATTAAGAATAAATTGCGGGCAGTGCTTTACATATTATTAAAAGTTGGCCATCACGGCGAAACTTCTAATGGCCATACAACAAATAAAAAAATAAAAAAAATAAAAATAAAAATTTCATTTTACCTATTTTGGGCAGTATTCCAACCCATATAGGTCAAGGTTAGGAACGAAAATTTAAATTCAAAATCCTTAATAAATAATTTACATTTTTAGGTTTCGAATCTATGTTCAAATGATAATTCACATTTGCTAAAAAAAATTTACAAAAATAATAATAAATAATAAATAATAAATAATAAATAATAATAATAATAATATAATAATATAATAATATAATAATAATAATAATAATAATAATAATAATAATAATAATAATAATAATAATAATAATAATAATAATAATAATAATAATAATAATAATAATATAATAATAATAATAATAATAATAATAATAATAATAATAATAATAATAATAATAATAATAATAATAATAATATATAATAATAATAATAATAATAATAATAATAATAATAATAATATAATAATATATAATAATAATAATATATATATATATATATATATATATATATATATATATATATATATATATATATATATATATATATATATATATATATATATATATATATATATATATATATATATATATATATATATATATATATATATATATATATATATATATATATATATATATATACCTGTATAGAATAGTGCATCTATTGATAATTTCAAAAAAAATTGTCATGCTCTGTTCCTCATTAATATATTTAATCAATGCAGAATAAACATATGGAATATTAAGTAAGTATCGACGACGTACAAGCGAGAGAATAGTTATTATATTAATTCTAAAGTTTAATGCTTTTGTTTCAACAACGAGTATTTTCAGTATTTTATTCTTAAACTGATATAAACTTTTATAACTAACATTGACGATATTTATTATTATTTATTATTTTAAAGTTTTCTTTTCTTTTTATTGTTGGTATTGTTATCACTTTCATTTTACGCAAAACAGGGATACCAACTATGTGGTTTCGTTGGTTAGTGCTCCATATTGTTTATCCCTTGTCAAAATTTTCGTGAAAAGTCTAATTCTCAAACTACTTTAGCTTTCTTGTTTGAAACAATCAATTCCTTCTTTCAACCGAACTTTAAGCGAAATCTACAATATCATTTGATACTGCTATTTCAAAGAACTGGAGAGATTCCAACGCAACTCAACACAGAACTATTGTAGACAAAACTAAATAAATAAAGATAAACAGATTACATATGAGGAAGGGTAAAATTTTCACTGCTGCCTAAAATTACCTTAGTTGGCAACAATGACTTTATAGTTTTAGACATAAAATTTTATTCGTCATAAATATTCTTTAAATTTATTTGCTATTTATGTGCTTGGTTTTATTTATTTACTCCCTTTTTCTCTATAAATATTGTGTTCTTAATTATTGATTTCATTTATTTTAATAATTAAGAATAGAACATTCAATTTTGTAAAGTTTGTTATTATGTTTAAACAAATTTTTTTTTAACTTTTAATTTAATGTTAGTTATGGTTGTAACTAATTCTTGTTTTAGTTTAGTACATTGTATTTTTGTTTTCCTTTATACTTTACATAGTTTTTCACCTCTAGGTTCGTCTTTAAAATTTTATGAGTTCAAACGTTTTATCATCGAGGTAATTTTGTTATTATTATTATTACTACTACTGTTATAATATATTGTTTTTCTTATGCGTGTTTGCATCTGTACTGAAATTGCTTAAATGGTAGGTTTGTCTGGTTGTGAAAGTATTGGTTATCGTAGATGGTAGTTCTCTATTAGTTGTGCTAATGTCCATAGCCTAGTACTTATTTCGAAACTGTTGAACATTAACTCCAAACTCTCATCCTAATAACTCGTCTGAGACCGAGATACCCAGTGATTTATTCTCAAGTAACCTTAAGATCTCTAATTACAATTATTTTACAATTTCTGTCTGAATGGTGAAATATGCGATGTATAAACAGTAACACTCCTCTAACATCTCGAAAGCATTGAATTACCTATATTCGATGTTCTACGACTTAAAATTTGTCTTCTAACTACTACCATTAATTTGCGTTTCCGTTACTGCTGCTCTAATAAAACGTTTTTCCAATTTTTTGAATATGTACTTCTCGTGATTGTTACACCTTATCCAAATATTGAGGCTCTCTATTCAGGAGGATTTCAGTTTACCAACTTACATATTTTTTTTTAAAAATCTGAGTTTATTAGGAAACTATGTCTCCCAGAAAAAACAGTATCAATTATTAAATGATTGTCTTTTTATATCACTACTACTTGATATAAATATGCTATTTCCTCCTCCGACAGGCAACTCTGACAATCTTATAGCTGTTAAGTAAAGTACTTTTTTCTTTCAACACATCCAGCCTGCCCAAAACGTTTTTAATTCTAGCACTTTAACTTGAGGGGGTTATGAGCCATTGCTTTGCTTCTATGCCAACTATCCTTGGAATGACTTCTGTTTCGACACTAAGGATGCTTCGATCTCTACCTTAAAAATAGGGACCCTAACCGTTTGCAGAATGAGCCGATTCATTCCTTCAAGATCTCTCCCCTCCTCAAAATCCAGGATTTTGTCGACATTCGTTTTAGTCATATAGACTAAAGACTTTTTCGTTATCCCTTAACTAATTTTCATTCAATCTCGAATAGTTGCAGAGATAATGTGTTGTACAAACTTCCTTGGTTCTCATGCTGATAAAAACTTTTCTCTTGCAAAAATCCTATTCAGATTAGTAAGTTCAATCGGAAATTAAAGAAGCTGTAAGCTTTAGATGCAAAAGAAGCAGATTTGAAGTAAGTGAAATGAAAATTCGAGTTACCTGTATTAATAGAAATAGAACTCGAAAAGCAGCCGAGGAGGTCGTTAATGAAAAGTAGGAATATAAGAGAAAACAGAACCCTGAAGAAAATTGTGCTAATGTCCATAGTAAAGTAAAATAGAAATAAGGGACCTCTTAGAAAGAATGACGCAGAGCACACCTGGCCAAAAGCTTTGGGTATGTCAAGCGCCATCACACATCTCGTATGACTTCCCATAATTTCCAACGGCAGTTAACCATGGATCAGCAAGGTTGAAAGTATTTCAGCAGTCGACCTAGTGGGTAAAAATCCATACTGATAATTATAATGAAAAAATGAGACTCCAAATGACATAGGGAATGAGTTAAGGGTCGCTTTATGCAAGATAAGAGCTAAAGGGCGATTGATAGAAAATTGAACTAGTAAACAATTTCTCCATCTCCGAAAAATCAAAAACTTACAATTATCATTGTAGTTATTGGCTTGCATGAACGAAATAAAAATTAAATTACTAACACTTCCACCTTCGATTACCTTTTGAAATAGCAATTACCGTAACTTAGTCTTTGACATATTGTCCACTGGTTTTTAATTTCCTACATGCAGTATATTATTTCTTGAAAAGTTATTAACACAACACAACTTAAATGTTCTTTGGAATTCTAACATAGTGGTTATAACGGTTTTCCTTACTGCTTTATGGTACTTTTACTCCAAAAATATAGGAATGAGAAATGGAAAAACCGAAATTAACAATAAATAATAAAGAGAAACACGAATGGTTTCGAATTTTCATTTTATAACTAATCCCTTAACTAAGTAAAAAGTCTATCGAGATTATAAAAAATTGCTTAAATTAGTTTTCTTTTTACTTTTAATACGTCAGAATGTAGTTTATTTAAATATTAGCATCCTAATAAAATTACTGATGAAAATCTTAACCAAACCATTTCAATCAGTCAGAATAAAAATCACATATTTTGATTTACATACACCAAATTAACCTGGATATTAAAAAAAAAAATTTAAAATAAGGAAAAGATTATCTAATAAACAAAAAGTTTTAAAAAGTTCTACAACCATTCAACTCGAACTAAACAGCAAAACATAAAATAATCTTTCTATAAATAAAACAACAAATAATTAGAAGTTATTTATTCCAAGGGAGTACGTGTTTTTTCTTTAACAGCGGCAACACGCCTATTTTGCATTTCCTTTTCATAAACAATTCTCTTTTTGCGAAGTTCTAAACCGTATCTCTTTGACCTTCCTTCTCGTTTTAAAATCTTTTTAAAGAATCGCTTCTGTTTTCGATGGATGAACGCGGATGCGAGTTTAAAGTCTTCAGCTTCCTGAGTTCTTTTTACGTGTGCCTCATTAACTCTTAAAGGCTTGCCCCTCTTTACACTCATTTTGGCTAATGGGTCAACCACTTGTTCTTCCTTTTCTTCTTCCTCTTCCTTTCCTTCTTCTTCTTCCTTATCTTTATCTTCATCTGAAATATTAAATTATAAAACAATCTTAAAGAAAAACAAAGAATTAAACCAAAAACATATTAAATCTAATTCCCATAACTATATATTATATATATATATATATATATATATATATATATATATATATATATATATATATATATATATATATATATATATATATATATATATATATATATATATATATATATATATATATATATATATATTATATATATATATATATATATATATATATATATATATATATATATATATATATATATATATAATTGCAGGAATTTTTTTTCCTGCAGTTGACACCAACCCTGCAGCATGCGGGATATGGTTTAGTGTATATATATATATATATATATATATATATATATATATATATATATATATATATATATATATATATATATATATATATATATATATATATATATATATATATATATATATATATATATATATATATATATATATATATATATATATATATATATATATATATATATATAATAAATTTTAGAACAAATAAATAGGTGTAATAATGGAGAAAATTCTTTTCAATTTATATTAAGGAGCAGCAATTAGATTAAAGAAGAAAAGATTTTTTAAAAGGTCGTCAACACCCTATTTAGTTTGTGCAAGAGCCATGGCATGTGCAGTATTGGAATTATTATATTTAGTTACTTACAAATGAATTTGTGCAAACAAAGTGTTTTAAAAAAAAAAAGAAGAAATTAGTAAAATTAATTGAAGAATAAAAAGGAAAGTTCTTAAATTTTTTCCCTCATGCTGGCTTTATATGTCCAATTCCTATCAATAATAAAAATAATTAATAATAATAATAACAATCGTAATTATAAATTTATAGGTATGCTCATTTCTAAACTCTATCAGACAATATAATTCTTTTAACTTCAAATTACAAATGACTTTCACAGCAAACCCCTATAAAGTTATTCCAGCAGTTATAGTACCTGAAATCCAGTAATTCTTTTTCCACAACTTCTTTTCTTTTGAAAACAAACTCATTTAATTCATACAATTTTAGATTTTAAATTTTTCTTTTTCATTTAGCAGTGCTTCAACATGTCACGACCAGTTCCCCTGAATCCCATCCAAAAACAAATAAGAGCACCTCATGATCTTTCAATTTGAAAGACCTACAAACATAACAGTGAAATTAATGCTCAGTTCAAGATACAAATGTAATCTCCCTTTGGGTCCCTCTTCATTATGTTTTCAAATTTTAATAACGATTATAACAAAGACTGCCTAGTCATTTATATTGGAGAAATGTAGTAGGCCCTTTCCCTTGTTTTGCTTCATTTCAGTTGAAAATTGAAATTATTAAATTCACTTGATCTGATTCTTCACTTCTGCCTCCTTTTATTTTTCCCCTACCCCCCCCCCCCCAAAACACACACACACATTACAACAGCATAGAACACTTGCATGACAATTTACATGTGACGATTTTGCCTACTTTAATGAAGAGTAAAGCTACCATAAAAAAAACACCTTTTAAGTAAATAAATATATTAATAATAATAATAATAATAATAATAATAATAATACCATTAATATTGTCAGTCTCCATATTTTCTTCTTGTTTCTCTTCATTTTCAACTTCTTGATTATTTTCATTTTCCTGTTTTTCCTCTGGTTGTTCTTCGAATTCATACTCTTCTTCACCTTTCATTTCATCATCACGTAGGTTAGCCTCCTTCTTAAGCTCTTCAAGAGTCCTGTCTCCAACAAGATCAATTTGATTATGGTATGCTTTCATCCTTAACATTTCAGGAGGAGTGTACATTTTATGGTGAGCTTCTTCGAATGGGGATAAATGGGCAGGTAATTCAGTCCCTACGAAATAAATTTGCACTGGCACAAGAAGTCCTTGATTGAAGCTGTCGTACACCCACTGAGGTTGTACGTAATACCTAAAATGAAAATGGTTGGAAAAAATATAAAAGTTTAAACTGCATATTTTGGTATTAACAATAAGCATGAAAAATGGAAAGCAGTCGTATTAGCAGAATGAGTTGGATTATATATTTTTTTACCAAATCTAAATACAAATAAAAACGACTACATTATCATCCACCATAGCAGAGGTACGGAATCAAGTACTGTTCCTATTGCTTCACCTAGCGGGCTAAACTTTCATTATATTAGAAAATATGGATAACAACTTTCCTTCAACAAACCACATATATATATATATATATATATATATATATATATATATATATATATATATATATATATATATATATATATATATATATATATATATATATATATATATATATATATATATATATATATATATATATATATATATATATATATATATATATATATATATATATATATATATTCATAAAAACAATAGAGCAAAATTTATCAAATGAATGAAAATTTTCAAATGAAGTTCCCTTACATTAGAATAAGCTTATTAAATTCCATTAGCAAAATTAACAAAATATAAAGCTTTAAGTAAAATATTACCTTTAAAGAATACAAAACCTTTTAAACACGGTTATTAACAAAAAAAAAGTTATAGGTTAGAAATTTGATTATAACAGTAGTAAAAATAAAATTAAAAAAAAATTATAAAATATTATTAACCTTCCTAAATGTTTCTTTTCAATATTTGGTCGGTCGACAATTTGATATTGAATAGTCTTATCATCTTCGGGGTAAGTGCATCCTGGTCCTACAGATTTATCCCAAGAAACCTATGAAATAATAAAATTTATTATTAGTAACAAAAAAAATTAAAAAATTTTAATATTTATTTTTTTTATTTATTTATTTATTTATTTATTTTTTTTTTTTTTGGGGGGGGGACAGATTTGGCCTTCTGAGGTAACGATAACATTCTTATAAGCCCAGTCACTTTATATATACCGTATAGTAGTATATATTACACAAAAATGTGATATCTAAATTTCTTAATTAAAACATCTTATTAAATATGTTAACTGATTATTAGAAAAATATCTACTTCTTACACCTAATAATAATAATAATAAAAATAATAATAATAATAATAATAATAATAATAATGAGCAATATTTTAAGTCGTCAATATTTTTTCACCATCTAACAATACTTTGGCCAACAAACGAACTTCAGGCAAAACTCCCACAATCCCTTCGATTTAGGATTCATTTGAATGTCTCGATTCAGTAATATCCTTAATTTCTCTTATGTTATTATTATTAGTAGTAGTAGTAATAGCAGCAGCAGCATTTGTATGCTATTCACGCAAAGCAATTTAATAGTATGTCAAAGGATATAAGGATATTCAGCTAACCCAAAAACTTTGTCAAGGGCATAAAGAAATCATTATACCCCCCCCCCAACCCCAACACACCATAATAATAAAAAATATTACTACTACTACTAATAATAATAATAATAATAATACCATTCCTCCAGCTGCTCTAATAACAAAGGTTAAAGATTCTCTATTGGTTTCTCTGCCAAGGAAAAATTTGATATTTTCAAAGAGCGTTTTCTGTTTCTGAATCTTTTTCCTCTCTTCGTCAACAAGTTTCAATTTCTTATTATGCTTTTTCATCTGAAAATTATTGAAGAACAATAATAAGTTTAAAGAAACAAACAAAAAACCATATTTTATATAATATTAACAACAATACTATAAATTAATTTATACAAAACACAATAAATTAAGCGTGTACAGTCGTGAACAGAAGTTCGTTCCTATTAGGCTGGAAATAAATATTTATATAAAATGGAAATCATGTCATAAAAGCTCTATTTTGAATAAAAAGAAAATAAAAACATTGAGCGGAGCTTAATTGAACTGTGATTGGCTGAATCTGAAATGATCCCTATTTTATATAAATATTCATTTCCAGCTTAATAGGAACGAACTTCTGTTCACGACTGTACATACTATCAATTTTTCATCATCTTCCTCTCCATCATCTTCATCCTCCTCTATGAAGTTCCTGTCCAATTTAATATTCAGTGATTCAATGACATTCGTCACCTCTTCTCTCTTTGAAGTGTACAACGAGGGTTCGAGTTTCTCAGAAAGTTTCGGAGGGTAATAAAGATTGAGGGAAGCAAATAACTTGTAATTTACAAAGCCCAACAGTGTATGATAAAATTCGATGAACGTTTTCATAATTCTCATTTCTACATCTCTTGAATTCTGTTATATATATATATATATATATATATATATATATATATATATATATATATATATATATATATATATATATATATATATATATATATATATATATATATATATATATATATATATATATATATATATATATATATATATATATATATATATATCAGTAATAGAGGAGTTCTTAGAGAAACTAATTTTAAATATGAAAAAAATTGCGGAAAAAATGGACAAATTCATTTTAATGCAAATATTTCATATTTAAGACAATACACCTTCAGTGTAGAAAAGAAAATGAACATAATTTTGCAAAATACATTAGACTAAATTTTTTTTTTTTTTTAAAAACAAAAAAAAAAAAAAAAAATGTAAAGCTTTAAAAAAAAAAAAAAAAAAACTAAGTAATGCTGGTGAAAAAATAGAAAAGACAAAGAGAGAGAAAAGGAAAGAGAAGAATGAAAGACAGATCAAGCAATCATAAGAATTCTGAGTATTATATATACCGGTAAGTTCCAAAATTTTAAGCTCTTCATCATTAGAAGCATTTTGGGGATAGAAAAGTTCTGGAGAGATATAGGATGTTTAGTTAGATTGGAGTGATCCCTGATAGCTGAATTCTCAGGATGGAAAATAGGAAGATATATGTATAAAAGGAGATGCCCACGTATTTGAAGGCTCGCAAATTCAGTTGTAGGCTGATTGGCCAACACAGTCGACATTACAGTCTGCACATTTGTATTTATATGCGATGCAAAACAGTACGTACCCGGGAATACTTTCTTTAATCTTTAAATAGTTACCGATTGACTTGTTGTTTATAAAGGATATAAGAAGTTATATTATGGAAAATGTTTCGTGTAACATATTCCTAATTTGAAGATGAAGATCACTCGAAAGAGGCCCAATGTAAGAAAGTCTAGCATTGACAGGGCATTTAGGAACATCATAGGAAGTACATATGACGTGGTAGATATTACTGAGGAAAGAGTACACCATTTTATTAAAAAGGTTAGAAGGGAAAAGATTAAAACTAGAAAACATATGGAGAGAGGTTATTTCTACATGGAAAGAATTCCAGTTAGAAAAAATGTAATAGGTCCTACGTATACGAGACTTAAGGCATGCAATTTTATGAGAAAGGGTGATAGAGCTAAAGAAATTTAACCAAGCAAGGTATTAATAGGTTAACAATAAATAACAAGAAGTGTGGGAGATAAAAATTTCAAGAAAAGGAAACAAACCATTTTTCACATTCAATGGTGAAATTAATGTTTTTATGTTTAAAATTAAGGTATTCATGGAATAAACTGACATGTTCTTCACTACGAAAGAAGACAAAATTGTCATTAATGTAAGGAAACAAAAGGTTTAAATTCTAGGGGGTGTTCATGAAGTCATTTTTGTTCGTGGAAAGAAATATTAGCAAAGGTAGGGGCACACCATCTATCCAACAGTATAATTTGTTATCAAAATGGAAGATAGTATCTTTGGTGGCTAATTTTAGAACTCAAGAAAATTGTTCTCTTGTTGTCTAAGAGAACAGAGAAAATTTTTAATTTTATCTTCAATTCTGAAACATTTGAAAACATCAACATTTAATAGTATAATTAAATTTTTGGCTGGAAAATATAAGATTGAGAAGTTTAGCGGTGTAGACATCTTTTTCCAAAAAGAACAACCCTTTGACTTTTGACAGGTCTAGTGATAACATGCTTTTGTCATTACATACATGCTCTTGTCATTATGTAACTTCTTTAAAATAGTTATGTCCTTAAAAAAAATAATAGGGGAAATTTTTTTTCTAGGATTGAATTTATAAAAAAATTTATGCGCTACATTTCTGATGTCTTGTATGTAACTATTATTGCTGTTAAAAGAACTGAAGAAGCTAAGTGTAAAACAAAATTTTTCAAACATAAGAAAATTTATTGAATTTTTTAAACCACATATTTTCATTAGTTTATATTAAAAAAAAAATTTAGTCCAGTGTATTTTGCAAAATTATGTTCATCCTATTTTCCGCACTAAACATTTGTATTAAAATGAATTTATGTTTTCTTCGCAAGTTTATTCATATATATATATATATATATATATATATATATATATATATATATATATATATATATATATATATATATATATATATATATATATATATATATATATATATATATTTTTTTTTTTTTTCTGTTTATAATTTTGTTTATTTAATTTAAGGAATAGAACTATTAATTGTGTACGATTTTTTTTTTTTTTTAATTATTTTTTTAAAGAACAGTTTAAAGTGAAGAACTTGTATGAAATATACTTTGGTTCTCCTGTAAGATTTGTAGTATATTTTCTTTACACTCCATCATAATTTTTGAAATCCTATTCCTTTAAATTACCATTTGAAACGGAAAAAAATGTATACTAATATATATATATATATATATATATATATATATATATATATATATATATATATATATATATATATATATATATATATATATATATATATATATATATATATATATATATATATATATATATATATATATATATATATAGGTTCAAG
>SEYY01005194.1:162500-187500 GCA_009176605.1 Armadillidium nasatum | reverse complement strand
TATATGGGCTCTGTAAAAATAACCTCTGATGCTGATAAATGTTTTTGTCAATGACCGTGATTCTATGACATATATCAAAAATTCAGTTGTCAGTTTCTTACACTGGTTTATCAACCCTGAAAAAAATTGGCTAATTTAATAAAAAAAAATAAATAATGAAGCAAGAAAAGAAACAAACTTACTTCAGAATCTTATCAATTTATTTTTAATATGATTTGGGTATTGCTAGTATAAAAAATAAAATGAGAATGTAGAGCTGATTTTATAAAGTAAAACTAATGAAAATATCTTCTCCAAATAAATGAAAGTATTTAAATCTTATGATTACAATAATCGCTTCTTAGTGAAATCTAGTTCTGACTGTAACATTAGGTTTTCCTTCTTCAATTTTCGTTCAATTTATCAAAAATGTAGATACAGTACGCCAGTATTACAGTATCTTCATTAATATATTTTCTCATCATATTAAGAGAATAAAATATGCTACTTTGCAAATAAAGTGAACCCTACTTTCCTTCTTGATTATAGTTTGGAAACAAAAAGGATATGACTTTGGTTTTCACGTTAAGAAATGGTGTTTAAAAATATACATAAGCATATCTTATACTCTGCTTACCTGCATCAATTCGAGCCACATTTGGTAATGATGCATACAGAAACATGGCCGAAAGGGCATCATCTAAATCATCTAAAGCTTTATCAAATGTTGGATAGCGTTCTAATACAATATGATCCAGTTTGTAAGTAGGTTTCTGTAAATTGCTTTTAAACTTTAATTCTCTAAATTGCTTTTTTCCCTCAAGAGTATGTTTTTTCCTTCTGAAGATCTGAGAGAGGGTTACACCAATTAGAATCAAAATTCACAGATTAAAGGCAAAATAACTGGCATTGCCAAAAAAAAATTTGTTCACTAATACAAAAAAACAAAAACAAAATATATATGAATATATTTACAAATACTTAAATGAATCAAATACTTTAGGAAAAATAATATACCTTTTCTTCTCTGATTTTCCAGATGATAGGTTCATGGCTTAAATAAATTATATCTCTTTTAAGAAACAATGTCTTTATTCTAGAGTCTCCCCTTTGGGCTTTCAATCTTGATTTGGGTTCTCTTGGATACACACCTTTCATAATACACAATCGTCGAAAAAATGGAAGATCCAATTGCAACATTTTACAGGCCTTATTTCGAGTAACATATTTATTTGCTTCTCCTTTTTCTCCCTATTTAATTATATATATATATATATATATATATATATATATATATATATATATATATATATATATATATATATATATATATATATATATATATATATATATATATATATATATATATATATATATATATATATAGGTGGGTCAAAGCCAGGGTTGGGGAAAAAAAACTTTTTTAAAAAAAAATATAAAAATATAATATATATATATATATATATATATATATATATATATATATATATATATATATATATATATATATATATATATATATATATATATATATATATATATATATATATATATATATATATATATATATATATATATATATATATATATATATATATATATATAGGTGGATCAAAGCCAGGGTTGGGGGAAAAAAAACTTTTTTTTTTTAAAAAAGCCCACTGGGCCCAGGTTTTTTCTGGGGGTTTCATCTAAAAACAGAAAAAAAAAACCAAGCCCAGTGGGCTTTATCAAAAAAATGTTTCGTTTACAGTTTTAATTGCAATTGCATATATATTTTTTTGTTTATATTCAACTTGTACCATAATTTAAAGTATGATAAACAAAGAGCTATTCCTTTGTTGCAACAACACACTGAGATGCACAAGAAAATTAGGGCATGAATGGACTCGTTTCAAATGTTGAAAGCACTAGCAAAGTATAGTACAACTTTTGAAAGATTAATACATGACAAGTTGACAGAAGAGTGGATTTCTATTTGTATCATGATTATTTAGCAGGTTTTACATCATTCAGAATGAAAGATTTCTGAAAATTATGTTTACAATCAAATCTTGAACTTAAACAATGAGAAAACAACACAATGGTGATGTCATGGAGAATCGGACATCAAAAGACAGCAATTCAACACCAGGGTTTTGTAAATTTTGGCTGTAACTCACTGAGCTTTCTACAGAGCAATTACAGCAAATGAGTTTACAAATAAGAAGACATAGTTATTTATTTTTCTAATTTTTTCAGGGGAGGGGGTGTGTGGATGATGATCAAGGGGGATAGGGGGGTCACACAATCCTATAATTTGACATATAATGTTACATCATCATCCTGACATCCATGCACACCATAGTTTCTGAAGAAAATTTTTTTTACCCACCCAATAGTATATATATATATATATATATATATATATATATATATATATATATATATATATATATATATATATATATATATATATATATATATATATATATATATATATATATATATATATATATATATATATATATATATATAGTGATTAGATCTCAAGTTGCAATAAAATATGGATTCATATGTGAAAATCTAGATTTTATACAATTCAAATTGGTGTCATGAAACAATACTAAATTACAAAAACTTACCTTTGTCTTTTTAAAAGCCATATTTAAATAATAAATCTAATTTAGGCACTTCTGAAAAATAAACTGAAAATGGAATAAAAAAAAAAATTAAGAAAACAAAACTCTACATATCAAGGAATTAAAAATTAAAAAGTTAATTATAGTATATATTAATTACCTATATAGCATTGTATATTATTTAGGTTTTTCCTAACCTCCCACATATTTATGTAACTATTCGGATACCAATTAGCAGTCTAGAAATACAATACCAAATATTCAGTATATTTTTTCCGAATAGACCAAACTCTTAATATTTTCCAAATATGTCACATTCCTAATCTTTATCAATGACAACAGAAAAAAAAAATTTCCCAACTTATCAAATTCATGTATTAATTACAGAGTCATACAAATATATTTCATTTGTATTGCAGGACATATGGAAATAACACTACGTGATGAAGTAGATGCAGCAGCAAAAGATTATTCTCTTAACATGCTATTTTAAAGCATTTAAACAAAATATTAGTAAAAACAGAATTGCAACTTATGGCAAGACAATTTAAATCAGTAAAGAGATTTTACATCAGCTGTTTAATCACAGATTCTAATTCAATACTGAACATGATAGAAAGTACATATTAAATTTGTTGGATTCAGAGATGTTTTCATTGACTTTTACTTGCTGTAATTCACCTTTATCAGGAAGCTCTAACAAGACTTATTCTAAAACTAGTTTTGTTGATCGGTCTCTTTTAGATCAACTTAGAAATGTTACATACAGTAAATATGTTTTAATAATTTTTTGACTTTCAATTTATAAAATATTCTTACTTGAACCTTTTCTGAGTTAATATTTTCATTTTCTTAGAAAAAAATTAGTTTATACATTATTTCAGACTATACATCCATTATGTGCAGAAAAATAGAATTATGAAGTCCAAAGAGTGCACATGCCATTACTCTCATCCATTCTGTATAATGTTAAATTTATAAAAGTATACAAACAGGGTTGGCATTGATTAAATCAAATTGATTTAATCAGTTGATTAAATCAATTGATTTTTTTATGAAAAAATCATGATTTTTTTGATTTTTTAAAAAAATAAAACTTTTTTTTTTTATTTGTTTTATTTTGTCATATTTTTTGATACATAATGATATAACAGATATATTAGTTCCTTCTTACTGTGTTAAAAAACTTTAAAGTAGTTTATATATTAGAAAAATAACTTCCTTAATATTTGGTTCAAGATTTCATATAGGGTAATACAAGAATCTGATCTTCATTAATATAATTTATCCAATATAGAACTGTTAGAGTTTAGAATTCCTAATATATATTCAATCAAATCTTCAACAAAATTTTATTGAGCTTTAATCTAATGCAATTTGAGGTTATAGACAAAAGAGAAAACAGAAAAGACAATTCCTTTTAATTTTTGACCATTTAAATTTTTATACAACATTATAAGAAAACAATATTCCTCTATATAAATTATAAATGAAAGAAAATTTAAGCACTTTTCGACGAATATCGAAAAAAAATTTTGACAAAAAAACGGCAAATATTGAAAAAGACAAATACTGGCAGGGACGAATATTGGAGTTCCACTATATATATATATATATATATATATATATATATATATATATATATATATATATATATATATATATATATATATATATATATATATTTTACCATTCACCTCTCCCACTCTTGTGGGGTGGTGCCCGTCACAGTTTGCTCACACCCACATTCTATCTCCCCTCCCCTCTCCCCACATTTCACTATGTCCTCCGCAACTCTCCTACCTTCATCCACATTCAAGCCTCTTCTCCCCCAAAATCTCCCTTATCCCATCCATTCACCTCCACCTCTACCTTCCCCTTGGATCACATCACTTTACCCACCATTCTATTCTCATCCATTCTACACATATGACCAAACCATCTTAATACACCCTTTTCCACTATGTGCACTATTCCCCTCTTCCATCCACACATTTTATTATACAAAATTTATTTTAATTTTTAATTTATGTGAATGTTGGCTGTTCTACTCTTTTCTTACAATTAATCTCAATTGAAATTATATATATTTAATTTTTTTAACCAAAAATTTTAGTACTTTTGATCTCTTTACCAATTTTAGGCAACTCCAGCCTCAGTCCTCACCAAATTTTGGAGACCTTGTCCCTGGCAAAATTCTAACCCAAGTTGGTCCTTAACTGAGATGGACTATTACCAAATTATACATCCATATACAAATCAGGAATATTTTTTTTTTATCTAAATGCCTTTGATTTTTTTTTTTAATTTGAGTTCATAGATAATATAGCTTTAAAAATATACAGTTTAAGGGTCTTTTAAGGGAACAGATTTTTTCCTTCATATAACTTAAATATGAATAAGAATTGGTCTGAACTAATTTTTTTAGGTTAATTGAACTGTAGAAAATGATTTTGTACACTAAAAATATAAAAAAAAAATTTAAACATTTAATTATGTAAAAGTAATAACTATCATAATATCTGTACAGCTGTAATTATGTATTATAATTTGGCTTTGAACCCTTGGTTACTGCCTCAGAATCGGAGGAACTCATATAAAATTTTATAATTATTTCAAAGTTAAAAAAAAAATAAATAAATAAATTTTTCCATTATATATTGAAAATACGAAAATGAAATCTTAAGAAATAAATTTTTTAAAACAATATTTTTATATTGTTTTCTGAAAGGCCCAGCAATTACCAGGTTAGGCCTACTTACTAGCCATTAGATGTACTTTTACCCTTTAAATCCAGGTTAGGTTGTTGAACTAGTTTATTAAATCTAACAAACTAGTTCGATTTAACCTTACTTAGACTTAAAAGGGTAAAATTATACCAAATGGCCAGGAAGTAGTTCTAACCTAACAAACAACTGGTCTATCAAAACAATAATAAATGTAGAATAAATTTTTAAATATATATAATTTACATTATTTTATATTTCGTAATTTTAATGTAATTTTTTTTTTTTAGCTCAAAAATAACTATAAAATGTTGTACTATTCATCTAACACTGATACAGCCACCTGGTACTACAAAACCAAATGAAAATACACCATTAAACTGTACATTGTACTGTTAAAATATGGTAGTTATTACTTAGTTATTTTTTTTTCTATTTTTAGTTTATGAAATCATTTTCTGCAACTCAAATTACCTAAAAAAAATTATTTCAGATCAATTCATCTTCAGTTTCGATATATAATTGAAGAAAAAATCTATCCTTGAAAGACCCTTTTACCAAATTTTTCATTTTCTACCTTGAACTATTGCTTATATCTATCAATATATAAATTTCCAAAGTTGGCAGCAGCTGTATATATCTTTTTATAGTTTTTAATGTACTTATAGAAAAGTTGTCTTCCATAGTTCATTATAAATTTTATTTAACTCATTTCAATATAATTTCTCTTTTTAGTTTCAATAGAGTAGAAAAAAAAGACAAGCCTAAGTAATACAATTACCAAAATATTCATGCTTGGCTTTTTGAAGATTTAAAAACAGTAGTATGGAATGTAAGATAGTCTTTGAGCTTAAATGCATGACGTAAGTGCTGGGATTGAAAGTCACTGAGAAGTCAATATATATTTTTTTCTACCGTTTTTGTCTTCATTAAAATTGTTACAAATTGCAAACCATTCCTTAACTACTGCCCAGTCAACGAGAAAAGGCATAACTCTAGGCCTACTCTTTTATAGTAAAATTAAAAATTATCCTAACGAGCTATCCGTTTTAAAAATATAAAAGTAATAAAAAAAATATTTTAAATGAATATTACAAGATGTTTAACTAAATCATCAAGAACATAATATATAACCTCTATTTCACTATTAGAAACAATATTTAACTTCCTTTAACCACATGTATGATAAATTATCACGAAATTCAACAGGGATGCTGAAAAAGTAACGATACATATCGATATTGATTTTTTACAACAGTATCGGAAAATATCGATGATATTTTTAAAGACGGTGTATCGATATTTTATCCTCAGTATCGAATCATGATTTTTTTTTATTTTTTAATTAATTGAAGAAACAGTTTTCTGCTGTTATATAAAATAAAATTTAAACAAAATGTGTATTTTTCATGTGATATTAAAATAACATAAAAAATCAGGACTAAAGTTGAATTTATCAACACGAATAAATAATAAAAAGACTGGATTTTGGGGGAAAGAGGACTTCATCAGGTGTGTGCATATTTATTTTGAGCAATTTTTATATTTGATTAAGCAAAAGGTATTTATTTTGCTTACAATTAATTGTTTTCTATGCGAGTTCTACTTAAGAAGCAAAAAGAGGAATCTTCGACTAATATCCACCAAAGTTTACCTATATTATATGGTAAATTTTGTATCCATTTAGTATTTTTGCTCTTTCAAATTATATAAGCAAAGTATCAAGTAAAATACTAGCTACGATTAAGTCAGACGTTCACACTTAGCTATCCAAATTCATTTTGAAGTCTCGCACTTTATGGAGGGTGTTTTTGACATTCCTATCGTGTATTGCCTGTACTGGTAACTTGGTTTGCATGTTAGGTACTTGACATATGATTTTAATTTATAACTTAATAAACTGCATTTGTTATTGGAAATTAATCCTTTTAAATTAAATAATTATTTATTTTGTTATTGATGATCTTTCGGCTAAACTTTACTTAGAAAAATCTCCAAAGCAAATGATTTATTTGAGTGACAACATTTTAAAATAAGCGAACTCTGAGATTTAACGATTAGCTCTGAAAAAATAAAACAAAATACATTCCAAACGAAAAAAAAAATATATATATATCATAGCACATTTGATAAGTAAAATTATTAAATTAGTTTCTGAATGGCCTAATTGGTGCTGAATTTTATTCTACTTGATTCTTTTGAGTAAGAACTTTCAATTGTTTGGACGTATGGGTTTTTGAAACCACATTTATATTTTAAATTAAATTACAGGTTACTTTTGAAAAATATTTGTGAATAATTACTTTTTTTATTTATTTTGTTTAAATTATAAGCCAAGTTATATGGAAATTTTCTTGTTAGTTTTTTTTCCCCTTTTTTAAATTTTGAGAACAAAATTAATTTACAATAGTGCAATCATGGAGTCGGGTTAATTTTTTGCATGATAAAAATTTATATCTTAGATGATGTCTTAAAAGGCTCATATATGGCTTCAAACTCTCTGATTAATGATAGTATTTTCTATTTTCAAATATTCTATCCTCTGAATATTTATGAAATGAGAGAAAAAAAATAATAAAATTAAAAATGAACGTAAGTTGGTAATTATAAGCAATAGATAGTAAAACAAATACCTAAGGAAGGTTCGATATTCTTTTCTCAAAGTAGATGACACCAATTAAGCAAGCCCTTAATTTTGCAAATTCAAGTTAAATTTTTGTATATACTCTAGTCTTTGTGGATAAAAAGAATGTTTTTTTTTATATATTTCTCTCTCTCTCTCTCTCTCTCTCTCTCTCTCTCTCTCTCTCTCTCTCTCTCTCTCTCTCTCTCTCTCTCTCTCTCTCTCTCTCTCTCTCTCTCTCTCTCTCTCTCTCTCTCTCTCTCTCTCTCTCTCTCTCTCTCTCTCTCTCTCTCTCTCTCTCTCTCTCTCTCTCTCTCTCTCTCTCTCTCTCTCTCTCTCTCTCTCTCTCTCTCTCTCTCTCTCTCTCTCTCTCTCTCTCTCTCTCTCTCTCTCTCTCTCTCTCTCTCTCTCTCTCTCTCTCTCTCTCTCTCTCTCTCTCTCTCTCTCTCTCTCTCTCTCTCTCTCTCTCTCATTAATGGATAGCAAAACTTTCCAAAAGCTAATTTTCTCAAATGATTTTTTGATTTTTTTTTTAATAAAAGCTATTGATAACTTTTAAACGATGATATCGAGAAAAGTTTTAAAAAAATATCAATATTTTTTTTTTAAATCGTGCATACCTACTCTTGGTAAAACGTTATATTGGTAGGGTAGTAAATAAATGAACTGGGAGACAATTTAGATTTTTCATGACAATCTATATATAATTTTCTACATATTACTGTTGCGGGTTAATGAAGTTTCTTCTAGTAAAGAAATTATGACTAATTTATTTACATGTGTGTTACGATATATATATATATATATATATATATATATATATATATATATATATATATATATATATATATAATATATATATATATATAATATATATATATAATATATATATATATATATATATATATATATATATATATATATATATTATTAGAGTCGGGCCTGAAGGACTCGACAAAGAAAATATTTTGGCGATCCTGCCAGGATCGCCAAAATTTTTCTCTATTAGAGTCGGGCCTGAAGGACTCGACAAAGAAAATAATTAATGATTTAAGGTGATACTCACTCTGATATGTTGATCTTCTTGTGATGTACCAGTCAGTTGAGGGTATATCGGGTTTTGTCGTTCACTTCTCCAATTCACACGAACGACGTTGATGGATTGAAGTGCAATCTGATTTTTCACGAACAGAAGTCCTCAGGACCTCTGCCAGGGCAGGTGGATCACGAAAAGGAACAGTATGTAGCGGAATTATGTTACTAACGGAAGGTCAAGGAAAGTAAAGAAAATTTCCTCTTTATTGATGAAAAAAATTGTACAGGAACAATGATTGTTTTGTTTAAGTAGAATAGTTTAACCAGAAAAAAGAAAAGAGTTAAGAACTGATAGAACAGAACTATGCAGCTAAGGGCACTGTTTTTCGGAACCTTTGATTTAATCGGACCAATTCTCTTACATTTGATATTCTATTCAAAGCTCTAACCGTCTCTATTTATTTTCTAATTATAGAAATCAATGTTTTATTTTTCTTCAAAATTTAAATGCTGAGTTCCAACGCTAATATATATATATATATATATATATATATAATATATATATATATATATATATATATATATATATATATATATATATATATATATATATATATATATATATAATATATATTATATATATATATAAAATATATAATATATAAAAAATATAATATATATGTATATGTTTTTTATAGGTTTAAGAAGAAGAGAAGAAGAAGAAGAGCAGAAGAAGACGTATGTGGTGATAGGTTGATCGAAAGCAGAGAGACTTGGTTTAGGGTTTGGAAGGAGTTAGAAGGAGAAGGGAGTTTATCTATTATAACTCGTTTTATATAAAGGTTTTTCTTTTTCAGGTTTACAGGTTATATAAGGTTAAAGGAGTTATTTAGGGAAGGGTCATAGGATTCTCCCTTTGTATTAATTTTTATAAGTTGATAACGTTAAGCTTAAGATTATAAGATTATTTAATTATAAGTAATAGAGTGGAAACTCTAAGAACAAAAGGAATAGTTTATTTTTGGTTGGTTTTGAAATTACAACTAATCACAGACAGATTAGATATCAGAGGGGTCTTTTTCACGTTGGGGAATCTGAGTTGCTATAATCTCTGAGCGCTCGGTTTGTAGTTGTCCTGGGGGCCTAGGGTGATTAGGCTTATCTTTATCTGATTTTCTCAAGAAGGACTTTTAAAACCATAAGGTAAGATTTTGAACCTAGGCTATATATATATATATATATATATATATATATATATATATATATATATATATATATATATATATATATATATATATATATATATATATATATATATATATATATAATATATATATATATATATCGCATCTTATTTCTCCAGACAGGAGAAAAAAACCATTTTTTTTTATTTATTTTTTTTTCTTTAAAATAGAACCGGATAGACAGTGGAGTGATAAACAAAGTTTTTCAGAAGAAGCTATTTTTGATAATTCCGCTTCAAATTTCAGTCTACATATATGAGATATTCACATAATTACTGAAAATGGTTTAAATTCCAATAAATCGATCGAACTTTGATAATAGAAATGTTTGACAAAAATGTGCTTTTGTAATTGAAAAAATACGTTCTTTTCAATGTATTGACTATGTGAAAAGTGAGGCTGGTATGTAAACAATGACTGCGAAGTAGCTGTGTTTGTTACAAAGTGGTTCAGAGTCAGAGTTGACTTTTAAAGTAATGGAATGGTGATCAAATTATTAAAATGGAACTCGGGCAGGGTGCTTTAAAATGCTCCACCCAAAAAATAACCAGCTCCGCAGTCAACATAATCAAATTGCTGCATATTCCACTAAATTTTTAAGAATTTTACAAGCAACAATTTTGTCTGCTTAAAGTAACTCTATCATAGTTATACCCACGAGCTTCTTTATCATTACAAGATTTAACAAACATACTAGAAATATTATATATATATATATATTATATATATATATATATATATATATTATATATATATATATATATATATATTATATATATATATATATATATATATATATATATATATATATATATATATATATATATATATATATATATATTATTCTTTTTATCAATGTGTTATGTACAGTTATAGATATCACATTTTCAGAATTTCCTGGTGTGTGGGTCAAAACACGTAGTCCAAAGGTGCGTTACCACACACACATCACTCTCATACGTAACAGGATATAAAGAGAAGGAAAGACTGGAAAACTCTATACTGTAAAGAACATTTATTAAAATATATGTATATATTGAATAAAATTCAGATCTTCATATATATATATATATATATATATATATATATATATATATATATATATATATATATATATATATATATATATATATATATATATATATATATATATATATATATATATATATATATATATATATATATATATATATATATATATAATATAAATCACAGAGGCAAAATCTAATTAATAAATACAAGCATAAACAAGATAGTTTATAAATATTCTATATATATATTTTAAAAAAGAACATATATTTTTAAACATGATAGAATTATAATATTCGTATAACATGTTCTACAATATATAATTTCCTTTTATTATATAAAACATTAAATTACAGGTAATGAATTCAAATATAAAAAAAAGAAACATATAAAAAGGCAAATAATATAATATATATATATATATATATATATATATATATATATATATATATATATATATATATATATATATATATATATATATATAATGAATGGCAAGTATCAGAAAAGTTTAATAAAAAATAAATAATTACATAAAACAAATACTTTAAAAAAAGAAAGAAAGATGGCATTAATTAATAATTGGTGAATATAAGTATTATTGTTTTGAGTAGCAGGTATATAAATTATTAAAATTATTCTTCTATACTAAATGAATTGCGTACAATGAGGGCTATCGCATCCTCTCAAAAGAAAGGCTATCATCTAACATGATCAATGGAAAATGGTCATATGCATGCATGCCTATGACTTAAAGATAGGAATAAAAAAAAAGACATAACTGTGCATTACCGAAAGAAAAAAATAACTACAGAAAACTGGTTGTCAAATTGCGGCAATCGATGGGATTTATTCTATGCAGCTTCGTCAACAGATCTGGCTTTCAACATAATACAAAAGACCAAAAATTGGCATACCTTGCATTTAATGGCAACCTTTCAACCATTCGTAAGAACTTAACCAAAGCCATGACTAGGCAAAACCTAAGTTGAACTAATTTTATAAGCAAAGCAATGAAGTTGCAAACATATGCTCCATCAAAAATTAAGGTAGCATTTTCAAATATTTTTTAAGGCTGCAGAGAGTTAAAAAAAAAATTTCAAATTGTAGTAAACATCCATTGTTGGTACCGAACTTACAAATGATGAAAAAGAAAACATCTTTTGGCAGTAAGAGTTAGGAAAGTGCCCCGAATTGCACAAAGCCAAAAAAACTACTCTAAGCAGGATAAATTACAATCATAAAACAACTGTACCTAAGAGACAGCATTCCGAAAGCTCTCTATGGGCAAATGTACTTGTCTTCAAATCTTGATATCCTGAAGAACAGTATTTGAATTGCCTAAGAGGCGGCATATGCCCTTCGTTGATGAGTCGGTCTCAAAAAACAAAAACAATATTTATATATATATATATATATATATATATATATATATATATATATATATATATATATATATATATATATATATATATATATATATATATATATATATATATATATATATATATATATATATATATATATATATATATATACTAAATGAAAACAGATGCATCGACTTGAAAGTGTTTGATTGATTTCAGAAATATAACATAACCATGGCTAAGTTGAAAATCAAATTTAACTTTCGTTGTATGTAACTCTTGGACGTGGAATGAGGGCGTTAGGGGCTTATCATTTGTTTTATAAATTAAATAACCTTTGCAAGTAACCCCCCAAAATAAAGAAAATTAGAATCTAAAACGACCCAAACATTACTTTGGCGATAAATACGCAAAAAATCCTCTCCTAAAATACATTTCAGGAATTTGAAAATGCATGTCAGGTTTAATAGGTAAATAACTGTGATAACTTTACTAATTGTATTCCTTTTTTATGGCCTCACTCAAGGTGGTAAAGAACCACCTTTTATTGATGTGTGTACAAAGAATACCTGAAACCATTTATTAAAAAAATCTAAATAAAATGGAGTAGATAATCTCTTTCGGAAAGGTTGTTAACAATATGAAAAAGAACTAAAGATTGTACGAGAATAAGAAATATAAATAAGAAATTAAAGAAACTATGAAAACAGATGAACTCATTTTTTCTAAAGAAAAATGAATTAAAATTATGTGACATTAATATTAATGACTTTAAAACAACGCTAAAACTACTAATTTAAGCCATTTTTCGGACAATTCTTAAAAAAAAAAAAAAAAATGAGAAAAGTAAATGAATAAAGAAGAGAATATGGGCAGAAAATGGAAATAAAATAATGAGTTGAAAAATAAAGTAACTCAAATATAAAATAATCCTAATCTTAAAGTTAAAGAACACCGTAAACTTATATTTCGCTGACACGCAAAAGAAAGAAAAAAAAAAAATCTTAAACCACTCAAATTATGTAGCGCAAGAATGCCATGGCACTTAACAGTGTATTTATAATAATAATAATAATAATAATAATAATAATAATAATAATAATAATAAAAAAAAGCAAATTTCGTAATTATGATTCCTAACAAAACAATTACTTTCTTTTATTAATTAGTTGAAATGGTCAGTGATTGGCGAGTCTGTAATTTTAAGATAAATTTTTAATAGTAGAATCCCAACGAAAAGAATACAATTAAAACTTTTGTATAAAGAATTCAGAGCTCCTTCTCTACATCAGTTTTGCTTCTTTTCATAATCTTTTAACTGTTTAATTAGAAGTAACTGATGACTGTAGGCTCCAATTAAAGATTTTTTCCTATATATATATATATATATATATATATATATATATATATATATATATATATATATATATATATATATATATATATATATATATATATATATATATATATATATATATATATATATATATATATATATATATATATATATATATATATATATATATATATATATATATATATATATATATATATTATATCTCATCTGGTGGGCAAAGGCCAGAGGCCTACCAAATTCCACCGGAGCCGAAAAAAAAAAAAAAGTGGAATCCTGAGAAAAATAATAAACCTGAAGCACAAAACAGTAATATATATGGTCCCCCAATTTAAATGTCCGGAAACTTTTACAAGCCCTATAAAGGAGGACAGAGAAACAGAACATGGTAACTACATCGTAAGGCGAAAATTGAAGGGTGAGTGTGAAGGACAACAAACCGTTTATATTAGGGACTAAATGCAAAAGGTTATGAATCAGAAACTAAAAATCCCAAATGCATTCATGAGGTTATGCAAATCTTTTGCACTATGAAAGGGTTCAAAAGAGGTTGCATAAGGTACTCCTCTACTACAAAGTAAAGATAACTCAACCTTGTAGATAGGAATACATTTTTGGGAGACATGTTACAGTGCCCTTTACCTTACTAGTACTGAAGAAAAACTAAAATAATGAGATTCGTAAATACAATAATAATAATAATAATAATAATAATAATAATAATAATAATAATAATAATAATAATAATAATAATAATAATAATAATAATAATAATTCAGAATGAGTCAGCATCCACCATTTTAATGTTACTACTCTAAGGCCAACAATTTTAAACACTTAAAAAAAATTTATGAGAATAAAAGTTTAAATACATTTCCAAACTAAAACTACGCAACAAAATTCGATCTAAAGAGAGTATTTAAGTTTCATATTTTAAATGAAATAAATAAATGAATAATAATAATAATAATAATAATAATAATAATAATAATAATAATAATATATAATAATTTGAAAATCATTTCCAGAGAAGCAACGAATTACAAGGAAAAAAATCAAATGGATTTAGAAAATAAAATAAATAATAAATACACGAATAATAATAATAATAATAATAATAATAATAATAATAAATATTTAAAGTGTAATTATTATTTATAATTATATAAATATAATATATATCTATATATATATATATATATATATATATATATATATATATATATATATATATATATATATATATATATATATATATATATATATATATATATATATATATATATATATATATATATATATATATATATATATATATATATATATAATACTTTTATCTTTAAAAGTTTAATGATAAAGTTGAAGAACAAATTATATATGATACAACAGTTCACAAGCTCTAAACTTGGCGCATTTTTTGCAATCACACATTATGAATAAGCAACAAAATCCAGAACTGAGAGTTTAAAAGTACTCAAATGCTCTAAAGCCACGTTAGGGGATGGAGGATTTTGCTAATACAAGCCATGTAGTTTTAAAATTTATCACTAATGCCTTATGAGGAAACTACTGTCAGTTGTGAGGTCAAGAGTTTCATATGCGAAAATCGTCAATAATAAATGAACGGTATTATGGATAATTAGTATAATCCAATACCCATACCAGAAATATTAAAAAATGTTACTAATATATAGGTTACATAGAGTTTATTTTAAGATTTTTCTCTTGTGTAGGTCATAAGACTTAATCTTCTATACCGTCCAAATTGCTTTAATCTTGGACTATTTTATTTTTTTCAAAAACGAGCCTGATGCAAAATTGTTAATAATAATAATAATAATAATAATAATAATAATAATAATAATAATAATAATAATACAAAACCTTTGTAGATACGCATATTTGGTAGGTTGGTTAATTTTAGAAGAGCCCTCACAGTCTTGATGTTTTTTAATATTGATGTCACTGGCAAAGTTTTGGGTTAAAAAATTTTCAGTTGGTGGGTCATAAAATCACAGAAAACAACAACACAACTAAGGTCTTTCACAGTCGGTAGTCATTAAAAATTAAATTTATTCTTTAAAATTGTGTAGGCTGCTTCAATATATATATATATATATATATATATATATATATATATATATATATATATATATATATATATATATATATATATATATATATATATATATATATATATATATATATATATATATATATATATAATTTCTTTTAAAGAAGATTTAGTACAAAATTTATTCTTAAAACAAGGTCCTTCTCAAAGTTCAAAAATAAAAAATAAAAAATTTTTTTTTTGAAGAAACGTCAACTTCGATATAAAACTTTAAATTTTCTTTTAATTGTACATGGAAGAGCTTATGTAACTATCCCTGCTTCCTCCCAATTAACCAGTAATAATAATAATAATAATAATAATAATAATAATAATAATAATAATAATAATAATAATAATAATAATAATAATAACAGTTTTACGTGGTCCAGTCTTCACTTTCTTCAAGTAAATGATTTTTCTTACGGTACAGATCTTGCATAATGGTCATCATGTCATCTTCCACTTGTTCTTTGTCTAGTTGTTCACTCAATGTTGCAACGCGCAACCTTCAAATTGGAAGAAAAACAAGAAATAATAATAATAATTATTAATAATATAATAACTATTAATAAATATTAATAATAACTAAAAATAATAATAATATTTTTTTTTTAGAAGTGTACAGAAGTCTCCACGACTCACTCAGAGTAGTCTTATATCATTATTGTTGTTGTTAGTTTTTTTTTGTTTTGTTGTTGTTGAAGTATTAGAAGTAATAATCAAAATAATACTCACAAGGTAACAAGATCAGGCTCACTACTTTGCACAGCATAATCAACCGGTGTCTTCCCATCTTTGTCTTTTACTTTCCAGTCAGCTCGGTACTTAATTAACCTATACACCTGTTGGAAAAGTTCATAACAAATTTGTTGCATTTGCCTCATAATTACAATAAAAACAAATAAATACTTGAATAAATAATAATAATAATAATAATACTACTACTAATAATAATAATAATAATAACAACTGAGACAATTGAGCATAATTCTAATAAGGGGATTCATAGGAGGAAAATAAACATCTTTATTTGACTATGTATTGACAAAGATTCCTTTTATTAGCATTATTTTCAAATTTATTTACAGATTATAAAATTAAGTTTACTATTTACATTATTACAATTTTAGATAATGAAATTCATAAATTATATCAATATAAACTTTTCCTTCATTAAGATAATAATTTAAATATAAACCAAAATTTCAATCTTATATACTTTTCTTCTCTTCTTTTTGTTCTTACTTATCCACTTCCGTATTCTTTATAAACTAAAATTTTTATTTTCTTGCAATTTTACTTTCTTGTACTACCAACTTCAGTAAATGTTCCTTTCAGATTTTATATATATTTCTTTTTCTTCTCTTCTTATCTTTTCTTGTAGATGTTTCTGTCAAATCCTGTCTTTTAAATCTTATATACTGTTCTTCTCTTCTCTTTCTTTCTCATCTCCTCTTCTTGTTTACTCAGTAGATGTTTCTCTTTTCCAATTCCGTTTCCAGATGTTTCTCTTTTCCAATTCCGGTTTCATTCTTCTTTGCAAACTAATTCCTTTTGTAAATTAGCTCTTCTTTGTAAACTATGTCTTCTTGCACATTTTAACTCTTCTTTAGATATTAAACAATCTTACACCCTTTTCTTTTTACTCTCTCTTTTCTTCTCTATTCTTTTTTTCAGTTCTTTCTCTTTTCTGTACTTCTATTTTTTAATCTCCTCCGGGTTAAGCCCTCTGGATACTCCTTTGCTTCCCATGGATCTACCACCACTAAATTCTCCTTTCCACTCTACTTCCATGTTAGCCTCAGACGGTTTTTCCATTTCCTTCTTTTATTTATTGTAGTAGAAGCACCACAGACTCTGACTACCTACTTTCGGCCACTTCTAGATTGGTTGTAGTAGAGCGCCACAAACTCTGACTACTCTCTGCCACATCTAGATCCTTAGTAGTTAGTAGAGCACCACAGACTCTGATTATCCTCTGGTACCTATATATAGATTGTCGGGTTAAGTCATTTAACGCCGATTGAAACCTTTTCTTCTACATCCGCCGCTGCAGAATTCACCTTTACTTCCAGAAATCCTCTTCTACTTGAAGTTCTCTTGTCTTTTTCCTTTATTTTTAAGAGCCATTCTTTTCTTCTAATGGAGCTCCATTATTTACTATTCTTTTTTTCAGCATCTTCTTACTCTTCTTCTATCATTTAACCTTCCGTAGAACCTTTCTTCTTAATTACTTGAAATTCCCATTTTCAAGTATCTATGCTCTGTTACCACTGAGACAAACGAGTATAATTGATGTTCTAATAAGGGGCTTCATAGGAGGAGATAAACATCTTTGACTACATATTCATACAGATTCAATAATAATATATTAAAAACTTGAAAAAAAAGCTTGCGTTTAGTCCAGAAAACACTAAAATACCTAACGTTAAATAAAGTTAGAGAATAGATAAAGAAGTCCAAAAACGCTACCTGTAAAATATTAGCTTCGATAGAAGCGAGATGTAAAGCTGTTCTACCATTTTGTTCTTCAATGTTTGCTTGAACTCCATTCAATAAAAGATATTCTACTGCAATGGCAGATCTCTGAAAAAAAAAATAAAAAAAATAAAAAATTTAAAAAAAAATATAAACGAAAGTATTATATAATCAAATTCAAATCCACAATGCTCACTTATCAAAGTGAGAAAGTTTAAAATTTTATGCTCATTATTTAAAAAAAGAAATAATTAGTTTAATACACGAAGTATTTAGAGAATATATTTCTTCAAATACAACAAAATTAAAACAAAGTTTATTATTATTATTATTATTATTATTATTATTATTATTATTATTATTATTATTATTATTATTATTATTATTATTCCATAAATGGAATACAAGCATAAGAGAGATAGAAGATTAGAAGTTATAAAAAGGAATTAATTCCAGATAAGTGATATACCTAGAAGCGTTGAACAAACGGAAAAAATTTTATTAAAAAAGAAAAACTCTGGAGGTTTCTATATTATATTTGAAAGATATACTACATTGAGAAATATGTAAATATGATTCAGAGCTTTAAAAAAAAAATAAAATAAAAGTCATTATCACATGCTTTTACTCTTTATCATAAAAAGTGTTTGACTGACAGATTGATTTGGGTATGGTACAGTTAACTTTAACTTAAAACTATTTTTGCTTAAAGATTTGTACACACAGTTTAGAAAGTAAAATGTATTGATAATGAAGGCATTTCGTGAATATTAGTGATAACTAATATATACTTCGCGTTAATATTTGTATTATTTTACGTCCCACTTTCTAACAGGAATAGAGTTATGTGCGTGAGCGAAGTGCGTGTGGAAAAAGAGGAATGATTTGCCTTATTGGGAGTTTGTGACTGTAGTTTGAATAATAGTTTGTATAAGTATACTGCAGTCTTTGATAGGACAGTCTTTGATAGGATGATGATCTTACTGACGCACATTTTCTCATATTCATAAACAATACAATATTACAGGTGAAAAATGATCGAAGGAGGATAGGAGAAAAATAAAATAGAATCGTTAAGTATACTGTAAAAGAAATGAAGATATGTTATTGGTCCTAAATTTTTTTGCAGCCTTCTGGAGCTGACTGAATTTTGTCTTTTAGATATTGTAGAGAAAAGACCTGAATACAAAAAAAAAACTGAAAAATAAATAGTAATAAATAAAAAGGTTAACAATACGTAAAATGACAAGAAACTAAAGAAAATAAAAATGATGTGGAAGTATTCTTTTGTAGATAAAACTCTAAGAAATATTGAAGAAAATTGTAAATTAGGAACTAATAGATTGTAATAGCGAAATTGCAATTGTAGCGAAAACATTGGGTCTACTGAAAGGATAACACTTTCACTTGTATCTTGTACATATAATATAAAGTTAACGTAGTGAATTAAGCTATTACAATAAAAAGAAAACTATTCCATAATTTTCCTGTTTTTTTTTTTGTTTTTTTTTTTTGCACTGAGCATCTTAAAAAAATTCAACAACAATAATAATAATACTTACACTACTGACTGAATGATGCAGAGGGGTTTTACCATCATGGTCTTGGAAATTTTTTTGAGCACCCAAAGCAAAAGAAAGAGACATAAGGGGGATATGGCCGAGACTGCTAGCGGTAAGTAACAGATGATTAGGAGTCAATGATTCCATACGTAATGCATCTATAATAATAATAATAAAAAATGAATAATAATTCTGAAGTACTCGTAATTCAGTCATAAAACGATGGGTTATTTTTTGATATAACATTACACAGTGATGACCAGTTTTCAAGTGATTTTTCTTAGTAGTATTACAATACTACTACTGCAGTAGTATTACTATACATATACTATTTCTAAACTACTTGACACAGTTTAGAGTACTAGATAAGCTATAAGACCAAATAACTATAGAATATAGGCCAATTTCAGGTAAAGCAATCTTGCAATATGGTCAGTTCATGTTGTTATGCAAAATAGAGCCTCAGCTACTCGATATTTCTGGAAAGCTCTAAATTCAGGGCCTTCCAATATTGCACAAAACCTGACATAACTTAATACCATATGTTCCTTCTTTCACATTACCATTACTAACTACAACTAAATAATAATAATAATAATTCAAGTTTACACTTTACAGTTTTCGTAAAAACCATCTACCAAAATTACTACTCACTTTCCGATATCATTTTTGCCCAATCAGTCTGGGGAAGCCCACGATTAGAAGGCACATCAGAAGGCGATAAACGTTCTCCTGGGTCAAGGCTACTTGACGATGACGAGTCACTGAAAATTGCAATTTGATTAGAACTAACGAATTTAAATTAACTTAACGATTCCCTATAAAAACTACTTTTAGAAATAGAATTAACATAAAAATGATCAATCGCAGGGCGGTTTTGTATCAAATAATAATAAAAATTTTTTTTAATATTATTTATTATTAATTGCTTTTACCAGTATTTATTTTCATTACATACATACTTTTGGCTTCGTATTGTGGTAATTGTTTTTAAGGTTTATGTTATTCTTTGTTTTTATTTCTACAAAGAGACATGGGACAGACGATTGGAAGAGGAAGACAACAGAGTATTTACCCAGTGAAATAAGTTAATAAAAGGCAAGTTTTCTTTCCTCTCTCTTAAACTCAGTTCACATTTTAACTTAGTTCACTAACTATGATTCTGGGAGGTATTAATATACATACTTGGCAAACATTTGTTTATTATTTGGACATTCAGAGATAAAGAGGAAAATGAATATAAAGAGATTATGAAACAGATTGAAACATTAAAGAGAGGCCCATTAAAAGAAATAGATGAGTGGAAAAATAGAAAAGAGGTAAAGAAAATTCTTGAGACTCTCCTGGTGTGATGATATTTTGTGAATTCCAAGAAAACGGCATAATTACAATGACTGAATTAATCCAGTAATGGACGTAAGTAATCGTTTTCGCTTCTTTTATTCCTTGAACTCCAGTAGCAATGAAAGTTAAAGACTTTGATGGTTCTGAGTTTGTTAGTGAGAGCAACCAAAAGTTTATGGGTACATAGCTGACTGGTGGAAGAAATAATGAATCTTATGCTCTGAACACAAGTGAGAGAGGAGCAGCGATAAATAATGAATACAAAGTTCATTTAATATTAAAAAGTTCAGCATCAGTAGAGCACTACTACTCAAATACTGTAAATTTATGTTATTTCCACTTCTTTTTAAAAAATTCAGTTTGACTGGCTTGCATGTATATAAACAATCTGAATACAAATTGAAAAAAAATTCAGGAAAAATACTTTGTCGTGAGTAATCTTAATCTGTGATTTAAATTATAGGAGTAAAAATATTGGAGAGACTATTTCAAAGTTGTCTTTTTTCTGGAATTAGTAAATCATTTAATTGAGTATTCTTTTTCTTTTATTTCTATTTTGTGTTAGGGAAAATAACTGCAGAACTCTGGGAAATAAGGCGAATTAATCATTGAGTTACTTTTGTAATCAGGTAAATTATAAGCAAGTTATTCATATTCTTTTAGATATACAGTATTTTATTATACTTATTATATATCAAATCTGCATTAATTTTTTATCTCAAAAATAATTAAGGTAATTATTTGTTTACTAGTAAACTGCACCGTGTATTTTTGTCTTAATTGAGCATTTACTTTTCTTATACATAAATAAGCTAAGAAGTTGTGTAAATAAACAGTAGAACAAAGTCAACTTCAATTCCATCCTCCAGTTCCTTTAGGCCAGGGTTTCAAACTTTTTTTTGCTTGTGGACCCCCTGAGTTCTAACTTTACATAAGTGAACCCCATATACTCATATATAAGATTCCTAAATTAAACAAATTTATTTGCAGCTTAGTAAAAGCTAATAATTAATCCAATCTAATATAGTATAAAAAAATCTAAATTACAAATTACAACACTTCTGTGATCCCTTGGCCTTGGGGGTCTATGTGGAGCCAGGTTGGGAAACCCAACTTTATGCATTAATATCGCCAACGCTGACACGTTTCCACGTCCCTCAGCCGTCTGATATCAATAGAAACAGACCAAGTTTTACTATTTGCTACTAATTTAAAAAAAACAAATAAATAAAAAAAAATTAATAAGTATAGATGGCATTATGTATGATATCCTTAATAACTCTTAATAAAATATTTGGACTTAAATTACATCAGTTCCTAAAACATCTTACGTATAATTACGATATTATAAAAATAATAAACTTTAGATACCTGAATTTTTAAAAATAATATGACTCCCTAAAAAACTAAAACTGGAGACATTAAAACTAAATAAAATACTTTTAACTTTACAATGTTGAAAATTTTACCTTAGCATGGCAGGAGAAGAAGGCGAATTTAATACTTCTAAAGAATCACTACTTGAAACATTAGACTTCCCCTTCTTGATTTTCTGCCTCTGTCCGAAGCATTTTGAATGGTTTAGAATCTATTGAAAAAATAATAGTTACTCAAAATATTTTCTAATATTAATTTACTGTAAATAAAAAAAAAAAGAAAAGGAAAAGAAAACTTTACTTTGGCAAAAGCTTTTTCGTTACTAATAGGAGTTACAAAAAGTTTATCCATGTACTTGGCTTTAATCCATGTCTCTCTGACTGATCTAAAGGAAAGAAAAATAAAGGTTACAAATTATAATTGCAAAAAAAAAAAAAAAAATTCTACAAAGGGCAAGTTTACCACTCCCATCTCCCTCTCAGAATCATCAAAATACAAGAAAAATCGTAAACGCCCTATTGATAAATAATTTTTCTCTCTGGTTAAATCATTGACAAACAATTGACATCACAGATCAAATCATAAAAAAAGAAGCTATAAAGCGAACGACCATACTCACAAGACTCACTCAGTCACACACCTTTTATTTCACATCTGGTGGGAAAAGGTCAAATATCTACATAGAATCCACTAGTGTGGGTAAAACCAATTCCAAAATTCGATCAAAAGCCAACATGAAACCATACATGGCGTCTGAAACCGCCAATCAAATGAAGTAGGGAAAACGTTAGAAAGAAGGGTCTTAAAAGACTTCGTCAGTAAAATACATACAAGAATATGAAAGTAAAGTCTGGGGGCTAAAGAACTGTTAACCAAGACAGTCTTGATAGACTCCTGTGGATTCTGTCTCCTATTTTCTTGTGCTCTTGTGGAATAATTTCGTCTTGGAGAGTGTATTTGGCCCTCACTACTAAACAGCCTTTCACTCTCAATGGAAAGTGGAGCAGAGTGATATTTATAAGCCAATATATGTAAATTAATTGGCAGAAAATTGACGATGACGATTAATCGTCTTTTATATATATATATATATATATATATATATATATATATATATATATATATATATATATATATATATATATATATATATATATATATTATTTCATTTAACATCAATACATTTCTGCAAACGTTGAACCCACTTCTCAAAACCGGTTGAAAAGAAGTCTTGATATGTTTTCCGGAACCAGTCTGACACTACCTCCTCCTTCTTATCATCTGAATTAAATCTCACTCCCAGGAGACTGTCCTTCAACTTTAGAAATAAGCAAAAATCACTGGTGGCCAGATCAGGACTGTAGGGTAGGTGATCAATGACCTCGAAGTTCAAGCGTTGAAGCTTCTGAATCGTCTTTGCACTGCAATGTGGTCGAGCATGAGGAAAATGGTACGGTTTGGTCTTATTCGACGAATGTCTTGCATGAAGGAGACATCTTACATCTGGGGTGGTTCCAATATAGTACAATTCTTACAGAAAAGAAAGGAAAAAAAATCTTAAGAATTTTCGTCTCTTCAACTTTCACTTTCAATGACATTCTCCAATCTCTTTTTAGCTGTCAAATTGTTGTCTAATTCTCCCTTTAATATCATTATTTACGGACATTATTCTTCAAAACTCACTAATTGGAGGTTTCCTCAATCACTGAGGAAAGCTCTCTCTTTAAAGATCTCTACCAGCAAAGTTTAGAACACCCTTAATTCTTCTATTTTTCCACACTCCTTTGAACTTGCTTAATATCTATTGCCTGATATAGGGACAATGTCAAACATTAATTTAATAATTAAACTTTTTCCCCCTAATTTGGTGGTTTCATGATCATGTTTAAAAAGGGTGGTGGGAGCACGTGACAGAAATTATTTATTTTATTCTCTAAGATAAAAATATATTTCGTAATTAAAAATTAAATATCAAAATCACCTTTAGTTTTCAATTACAATAAAGAAAAATATTTAAGGATTATTTTATTTTATTTTATTTTGTAAGTAAAATAACTGAAGTTAAAATAGTTACTTCACATATTAAACATTAATACTTTTACTAACTTTAAATTTAAAATAAGGAATGCTTTAAATGCTCGTGAA
>SEYY01005194.1:142500-147500 GCA_009176605.1 Armadillidium nasatum | reverse complement strand
GGGGTCCCTCGGAATGTGAACTGAGGTAATTCTCTCTGACATGGAGGCGTACATTCCGTATTCTTTCCCTTCTACTAAACCAAACACACCTTGGTTTAACTCAGCTTATTCTAGTACTATCCGCCGAAGGGATGCTGCCTTCGGGGATTATCGTCGTCTTCAAACTCCAGAAACTCATGTAACTTATATTTCATCACGGAATCATGCAAAATCTATTTTCCGCAACACGAAAAACTTATTTCTCCGTCGTAAATGCAATACTCTTTCAGGTTCTTCTTCCTCAAGCCACTTCTGGCATTTTGCAAAAAAAATGACAACTCTCCAAACTCATTTGCTTAAAATTTTAATTTCATTTAAAGACGTCCTTTCCGCTCTCTCTGAGCTTGAATACTAAGAAGGCGTACGGTCCTGATGGTATCCCTCCTGCTGTTCTCAAAACTTGCGCTTCCGAGCTTTCACCTTACATTAGTAAACTAGTTTGCCTCTGTCTATCTACTTCAACATTCCCTTCTTCCTAGAAACGTGCGCTCATTCAGCCTGCGCCAAAGAAGGGGGGACCCCTCTCAACTCTGCATCTACCGTCCCATTTCTTTAACCTCCGTTCTTTCTAAAGTTTTCGAATCTACCCTTAACAGGAAGATTTGGAAACGTCTCAATTCTTCTAATCTTATCTCTGATCGCCAGTAATGCTTTCGTAAAAACTCTCTATTGATGATCGTCTTTTTCTCTGACTCTTGGTTCTTCGCTCTTTGGCATTTCAGTGAATCTTTTGCTGTCGCGCTGGATATAATCAAAAACTTTCAATAGAGTCTGGTACAATGTTTTGATTTCCAAACTTCCCTCTTTCGGAATCTATCCTTCTTTCTGTGGCCATCTCTCCGATTTCTTTTCCGGTCGTTCTATAGAAGATGTTGTAGACGGTTGCCACCGTTCATCCTTTAAATCTATTAATAGTAGTGTTCCTCAAGGATCTGTCCTATCCCCAGCATTTCTTCTTTGTAACTTCATTTCCTATCCACTCCTATGACGATGACTCCACCCTACATTATTCTTTTCAATTTGAAAGGAGTCTCTCCCAATAGCAGCTTAAAAGACGCAAGGAGGGTAGCCTTGGAGCAATTGATCTTTGATTTATCTCGTATTTCAAACTGCAGAGAAAACATGGTCATTTTCAATGACTCAAAAATTCAATTCCTCCATCTCTCTACTCGACACAACCTTCCACACAACTATGACATTCTTCGAAAACACACAACTCAAACCTTCATCTCTCCTCAACATTGTAGGTGTTTCTTTTTTTCTTGATCTTTCTAAGGAAGATCACATTACTTCTCTTTATAAACAACCTTCTAAGAGGTTAGGTATTCTGCTCCCACTAATTCTCTCCATCCTTTTTCTGCCCTTCGAAACTGTTGCGTCACTATCTCTATACAATCGCTACTACAATTGGCACTGCTCTTCTGAACTCTCCGGTCGAATACATCCTCCATTGAGAAGGGCTCGTGTGACACTTTCTTTCTACACAGTTTCATCCTTTCTCTGTCCAACTCTCTGACCCCAGACTTAACCAATATGTTCAATCTTGCATGTACTCTACTGGTAAAATCTGGAACACATTCCCTTCATATATTTTCTCAACTTCCTATAACTTACACCTTCAAACGCCGTGTATCGGGACATGTCAGCCATTAATTTGACCAGATTTCCAGTTTTTCCCTGACTGGTGGAAATTTTTGTTGGCCTCTGACCTTTGCCCACCAGAGGGATATATATATATATATATATATATATATATATATATATATATATATATATATATATATATATATATATATATATATATATAGTATATATATATATATATATATATATATATATATATATATATATATATATATATATATATATATATATATATATATATATATATATATATATATATATATATATATATATATAATTGGGTGTTTCAGAATTGCTTGGTCAAACTTGGACCAGTTGTTGTACAGATCCCAACTATGAAAAGTTTCAATGAACAAAGGTTCCAAAATGCACAGTTCAAAAATTACAGGTACTCAAAATTCATACCAACTCCAGAATAAATATGTCATATGGTGCAAGTATATAGAGGTAGTTAACCTATCGCGGGTAACTATGAATGAATTACTGTATTAACAATTGATATAAACCAACAAGGCATGTGATGTGAATGCAAGATTTTGTGTAAAATCACAATCGATACTGTATTTCATGTTGTAGGTTCCATCATAGATTTTGAATATGAAAAACAACCAACCAACCTACGCCATATGTTGTGCCTAACTTTTAACCGTAAACCATCAGTAAAGTCTACACTACCTGTGAATTTGCAGCTCTAACATACTATCTTGTAGTATGGAATACACATCATATGAACTGGCTGATACACATTTTGTGTATGGATGAGGGAATGGAAATTCAAATTTGGTTTGTCAGCTGTTGGCAGAGACCTGACAAACTCGACGATGTCGGGCGAAAGGAAAGTTGGCGGCAGTCCAACAGTCTCTCTAGGCGTGTAGTATCTTTCGACGTGAAACCCACAGTCGACGTGAAACCCACACTGTGGTGCTGATAAAAGGCACATCCGCCCGGCTGATGTGGACAAGATTATGTTAGACAGCATTACTGGATAACCTAGAACAAGCACATGCAAACGTTACGGGCTATGCATGTGACAGTATGGAAAATAAGGGCAACAACTATTCATTTCATGTGCAGAGTACAGACCCTCAACACTGAATATTACTCATCATGGTTACAGTTATGTCAATGGTTGCTCTGGCAGTCTCGTTACGGATGAGGTAAAATTTGAGATACATAATAATAATGAATATCGTTCATTATCAACAAATTCTCATGCTATATTTCTTGTAATATATGGGCTGGTATCATTGGTGATCATTTGTTAGGACTGAAGTTTTCACCAGACACATTACCCGGACGTTCGTACGTTTTTGGAGTAAGAGCTAACGTATCTCCTGGGCGACTTCTCACTAGCCATTTGACGTAAATTTTGTTTTATGCACGATGGTACTCTGCCACATTTTAGCTTGGTTGCCAGACAATATCTTGCGATACATTTATAAACCAATCGATTGGTAGAAATAGACCAATTTTGTGGCCTGAACAGCATCCTGATTGCAACCGTTCGAATATTTCTTTTCAGGCTATTTACGACAATACTTGAGTATGCATGTACTTGATTTTTGAAAATTGAAACGTACTTAGGAAGAGGAAGAGATAATTAAAATTATAAATATAGTATCTGATATCAAAATATTATCTTTTTTATATCAATATGAGTTAACTGAAAAATGGCATATATGAGAGAAGTGGCAATATCTAAAAATGACAAACAATTCAAAGGTTAACATAGTTAGTTCATCGTTTGATCAGCTGCAACAAAGATTTTCGACTCATTAAAATTCAAAATTTAAAAATGCTTTGGAAACATTTTGAATATATATGAGTGCTGATCTTTGAAACAATCCGAATGTGGTTGAGGATATTTAAAGTTTTACAGAGTTTCCAAATAATTATACAGAAACAGTAGTTCAAAATGCAGAGTTAAAAATTAAAAACAAATTATTTGCAGTTAGCATTTAATCTCATCTACGTTGACTTTATAGAAGTAAAATTTGAAGAATGAACAAAGGAAATAGCAGTTCTTAGAAAGACATCCCTTTCAATTCAAAGCACACAATTATTAAATTTTTAAGTTCTTGAGGTTTTCAGCAAGAGTTTAGTAGTACAACTTGGCAAACAACTAGAGGAGTTTGTCAATGAGATGGTCAAGGAAACATTTGTATTAATTAAATGTTGAAATAATGGAAACATATGTTACAAGTTAAAAAAAAAAACTTTTTTTAATAAAATATGAGAAGGACAAAGTTTCGAACCCATGTGTCTGGTTTTTCTGATAGCCAAAGAAGCCAAGGGTCACAAACTCTCTTGAAAATTTTCATATATATATATATATATATATATATATATATATATATATATATATATATATATATATATATATATATATATATATATATATATATATATATATATATATATATATATATATATATATATGAAAAGTATGTATAAAGTGTCAAAATGTAATGTAAGGACGGGGTTTAAAAACGATAGATGGTTTGAGGTGGACAAAGGAGTTAAGCAGGGAAGTGTTTTATCACCTTTATTATTCATTGCTTATATGGATAAAATTATAGGTGAGGTGAGAGAGGATATGAGAAACCTGGGAGGTGACATCATGGCCTATGCTGATGATTTGGCACTATGGGGTGAGAATAGAGAGGAATTAGAGAGAATAGTGAGTAACTTAACAGAGAAACTAAGGGAAAGAGGATTGCAGGTAAATACGGAGAAAACTGAGGTGATGATAATGGGTAGGGAGAGAGAGGAGGAGGAGGAGTGGGAGTTTGAGCTGGATGGAGAGATCTTGGGGAAGGTAAAAGAGGTTAAATACCTGGGAGGAGTGTATACGGAGGATGGGGGAAATGATGCGGAGATTGCACATAGAATAGTACAGGTAGGGAGAGCAGCAGGAGCTGTGTACCCGCTGCTGAAGGATCAACATATGGGTTTGGAGGTAAAAAGAGTAATTTACGAAAATGTGTTGACACCAATAATGATGTATGGAGCAGAAACGTGGTGCACTACTAGAAGACAGGAAAGTAGGATTCAAGCAACAGAGATGAGGATGCTGAGAGCTATGATTGGAAAAACCAGAAGAGATAGGATAAGGAACGAGAGGGTGAGACAAGAGGTGGGAGTGGATACCGGTGTTGAGGAGAATAGATGCGGCGAGGTTGAGGTGGTGGGGTCATCTGGAAAGGATGCCGGAATATAGAATTGCGAAGAGAAGATGGAATTGGACGCCAAATGGAAGAAGGCCAAGGGGCAGACCTAGGAAGAAATGGAAGGAATCGGTGCAGGATGCGTTGAGA
>SEYY01005194.1:127500-140000 GCA_009176605.1 Armadillidium nasatum | reverse complement strand
AAAATTCTATGAAGACTGTCTCAAAAAATTATTATTACAAATTATTATCTAATTTGATTAGTTTAAAAACAAAGTCCAACAATCATTACTGCGACAATGCATCTTTCAAATGCGTAACTGTAATAAAAGTGTTGAATTTTATTAAAAAGTATGAATTAGCGTTCTTTATGTTGTGTTTTTAAATATGAAATATGCACAATCAAAACCTCGCACCAAGGATGCTATTTTTACAATATCTCTATCAATTTCTCAATGGTAACAGAAAAAAGGTTTGTCAACCTCATTGACATAAAATTTATATAAAAATAATTTTCATTTGTATTCTAGATCAATTGGAAATAACACTGCATGATGAAATAGATGCTACAGCATAGGATTTTTCTGTTATGAATATCGCTACTTTAAAGTATTCAAACACTAAATTTAATATACTTAAAAATAAAGAATTGCAACTTTTGGCAAGATAATTCAAATCTGTGTAGAGGTCTTTATTAGTTGCCAAGCTTTAGTCCATAATTCAAGATTGATCAAATATATATATACAGTGTATATATATATATATATATATATATATATATATATATATATATATATATATATATATATATATATATATATATATATATATATATATATATATATATATATATATATATATATATATATATATATATATATATATATATATATATATATATATATAACAAACGAGAACAAATTGAACTGGATAAACTTACGACTTGATTTTCTTTCCTTTGAAATGATTCATATTTTTGGGGAAAACTCCAATCAAATGCCATAATTGTTGAGCAGGACTTACTCTAAAACATATTTATTGATTGCCCTACTTTTGGTTTTCAGAGAAATGAAAACTACAGATTTATTTTAATACAGCACTTCTTGGATTTTTAACGTGTAAAATATAGCAGTTTGAGCCTTTTCTGAATTCTTACAAAAGTTATAATGTAAGTCTTTCATAATATTTATCTGTCTGTGTATTAAAATAGGATTGTTATATCAGTTTAGTCGCACATGATACAGTTCTCGTAAGTCAAATATAAGAGGGTTTCTACAGTGTTTCATAAGAAATTTCCAAGTACAGTCGTCAACAGAAGTTCGTTCCTATTAGGCTGGAAATAAATATTTATATAAAATGGAGATCATTTCATAAAAGCTCTATTTTGAATAAAAAGAAAATAAAAACATTCAGCGGGCTTAATTGAACTGTGATTGGCTGAACCTGAAATGATCTCCATTTTATATAAATATTTATTTCCAGCTTAATAGGAATGAACTTCTGTTGACGACTGTACATAATTAACAAAATATACCAATAATAAAAAAAAAAAAAAAACAAAGTTATAAAGGAGCGTTATTTATTACTGGATTTATCAGAATATGGGCAAACCTCAGTCAGCAAAAACTGACAAGTCCCCAAATCTAAGTGCCTGATTCGGAATCAGAACATAATTTATGGGTATATATATATATATATATATATATATATATATATATATATATATATATATATATATATATATATATATATATATATATATATATATATATATATATATATATATATATATATATATATATATATATATAAATATATATATATTAAACAAACTCACTCCTTAATAAAATGGCTAAAGTTCTTAATAATGGCTCTTGCTGCTTGGTCAATGAGAATCTTGTGATAATTTGCTGCTTCTCTTAATGAATCTAACAAACAATTGAGAGACCCTTGAACAACAGAATCATTAGAGAAATAACCGGAAAGTTCCCACATCGAATGAACTAACTGTCTGAAAAATAGACAATAAAAACAATTATTATTATTATTTTTATAATATTACAGTTATTATTATTATTATTTCTTGCAGTAGTAAAATGATAGCGTAATAAAATTAATACTATTATTAATAAAATATTTTTACATAATTCACTGTCAACTGCTTTTATGAATTTTTTTTTTTTTTTTTAAAAAAAAAAAAAAAAAAAAAAAACTTGCAAAAAAAAAAAAAAAAGTTTTTTTTTTTTTTTTTTTCTTAAAAGCTGCAGGACAATGAATTATTTAAAAATATTTAGTAATAATACAAGTTAAATTATAAATCCATGATAAAAAATGAATAAATTATTTTGTGAACTTCCAAAATGAAATTGTGAAGCTAAAATGACTAAAACAAATATGCAAAAAATTGCACTTGCTCTGTAACTGCTTATAATCTTGTACTAAAAGATTATTGGAGAACAGAATATATAAAAGAAGCCAAAATATAGCGAAGGAGGTGGAAGTTAGAAACATCAACCTAAAACAGAGGTTACACTTTCAGTATAAAGTAATAAATTTTATTATTAACTGTTGGTGCTTAGTGCTGTACAAAACACAAAAACCATCCTTTTTGGAAGACGGCAATCCAACAAACAAGGTGTTGAACAGTCCCAAAGTCTTTGTGGTGTGGGGAGTATCATCTCACCCAAAGTAGTTGTTTTTTTTTTTTTGTTTTTTTTTTTGATGGACCAGTTACTGATGTCTCTTTTTATTTAAACTTGATTCGAGATTCAAGTGTGATGGATTTTTTAGATATTAGATGGTGATAACTTTAAAATTTCAACAAAATGTGGCACCACTTCATTATCATTGTGATGTCAGAAAGTACCTTAATATGTCATTTCCAGACAGATGAATGGGCACAGAGAAAGTATTCAGTATCTTCCTTGTTCTCTAGATTTGACATTCGATTTTCCTTTTGGAATACTGTAAAACTACTTTACGACAAATAATGTATTTCAATAGAAAAGAAGCTCTAGAAAGGGATCCCTAAATGACAAATTAAATTCAGTACTTATTATGGACCGACCAGTGTCACAGCCAACTTCAGTCATTTTCATTGATCCTGACACCGCTAATAATCAGGAAAACAGGGGTTAATTGCAAATTATACTTTTTTAATGGTGGATTAAATCAAACAAATAAAGATTTTAATCCCACTGTTCCTGCGTTACTTATTGGGTGGCGCAAAATGAATGCAACAGAAAAGAGGAAATAAACAATTCATTCACTTAAATCACTATTAGAATCTTCTTGAACATATACATCAAGAGTTTTAGAATTTGGGAGAGTTAAATGTTTAGGAACAGAGGACAGTGACACTGAATACGTTACTGCAATAAGATTGTATTTTAAAAACCGTTACATTTCTATATTCTTTGGCAATAGTTTGATTCTATCTTTTTCAACTGATTTCCCTACTTTAAATTCTCTTTCACTGGCGCTGGAGCTTGCTGGTGGGCACAAATATACTCTTGCCAGTGTTGTTAGTGTGGGAAGATCATTCTTGTTTGCCTTCCAGACGGCAATAGAGTCATCGTTGATGTTAATTTTTTTCCTTTTCATTTTATTATACAAAATCTGTAATTTCCTTAAAAAATGCATATAATCATTAATTTAAGTGAATGTTGGCTATTCTACTCTTACCTTATAAATTAATCTCAATTAAAATTACAAATACTTTTCTTTTTCAGTGCTTTTGACCTCTTTACAAATTTTAGGCAACCCCGGTCAGTCCCTAGTGTTTATACAAAAGCAATTAAATTACTGTTCAGGTATGACAATTTGAACACACTAAGTATAATTTTAATTTGAAGACGGCATTGGTAAAACTTCGAATTATAATTATAGTTATTTCTTAAATACACTCTCTCGCTTTCAAATAATCATCATGGCTATTATTAACACACTAAGTGTACATTTTCTGGGATATTTTATTTTTACTTACTCTTGTTCCATGTTGAAAGTTTTTCCAATATTCACCATCTGAGTACATTGTTTGATAATCTATGGACAAAAATATATACAATAAATAAATGACTTTTAAAATAGGTTTCTTTATATATATATATATATATATATATATATATATATATATATATATATATATATATATATATATATATATATATATATATATATATATATATATATATATATATATATATATATATATATATTACAGGAAATGTTCTGAAATTAATTGCTCCTGGAAAATAGTGAAATTGTTAAACCAGTGTGTACATTCTTAAATCAAATAAAACTAGTCAAGGATTCTTCAAAATGATCATGTGATCTTAAAAATGACAGGATTTTCAATTTCACCTAATTATAACTGCAACCTTAGTATAATGTAATGTAAAATGTAACAACCAAATCTAACCTACCGGACTTAACTTCCTAACCTAACCAAACCATCATTGTAGTTTTTTTTTTGTTTTTTTTTCCAAGCAATGACTTATCGACTTCACAATTTTTGACATTTATGTCAATCTTCAAGACAGTAAAACATTTCAAATTATTAGCTTAATGAAATAACTTTAACCAATCAATAACCATCATTTTTCGGCTACAAATAAATGTTACCTGCATTACTGCTTAATTTTCGACATAAAATATATATACATGTAATGCATCTTATAACTCAAAACACACATTTGCAATGCAGTAGTTTATAGGATAGAAAATGACCTTTAACATACATGAAGGTTTTAAATTTCTTGTCTAACATTACAGGTTTTACAATGCTTTTCACTAATTACAATTATTAATTTAAAATACTTGTATAAAAGTACGAAGACTCCAGGCCGTTGAACAAATTGAATCTGAAACTTTAATTCATATTTACAGAAACACTCTGAACAACAAAATCTAACCAGTAACTGAAAAGAAATACCTCAAAAACTTTTGATTATGGATCGATTTTAAGTAAAATCACAATCAATATATCAATATAGAGAGAGACTAGAAATCTTCTTAACAAAAGTGTGTATATATATATATATATATATATATATATATATATATATATATATATATATATATATATATATATATATATATATATAACACTTTATAAATACAAATTATTACCTTCTCTAGTTTGCATTCTAGTACTTCGATGTTTTTCTCATTTTCTTCAAGAACATGTCTAAATAAAAAAAATAAATAAATAAATAAATAAAGCAATCAATTACATTATTGTTAAAATATGCAATTAACTTTGCAGATGGCAAAGTTCTTTCTGATTTTTCAGTCTGTCAATAATTTATTAATTAAAAAATAAAATTAATTTAGTACACTATAAAGTACTAATAAACGATGTAATTATCAATACATAATTTCATGGTTGCCTTAGAGATCAATTTCATGGTTTAACATCTGTGAACAAAATTTATTTTGATGTAACTGATAAAATATTTATATATACCATATGACTTTTGTACCAGTCAGGGGTGGGGGTGGGTGGTAGGAGGTCTTAAGGATACTGAGTCCTCCTACACAAGACCAGCATTTGAAACTTCCTCTCAGCATATGATACTTCCTCTATCAAAAAACTCCTAGTGTTCTTAATACCCACAGTAAACCCTTATGTGTTTTGTTAAATATTTTTTTTTATAAATTAAAACTTCTTTCTCTTAAAGCTGCATGTAAAATGTAATTGTCAATACTTCTATAATTTGATGTAATAATAAAAGTAAATAATGTGATTTAAGAATCTACTGATAAATAAACATAATTTCATAAGAACATAAGAAAATAAGAAACAGTTTGAAGCCACAGGGGCCTACCAAGACCATCCCAGTCAACACAATGCTACTAAAGTTACCATTCATTATGAATGAATCGTCCTGGACTCCAATTTTTCCAGGCCACTCTTTATAAAAGAAGCCAGGGGTTAATTCAGCTGCTTGTAATCTTTTAGTCACTATAAGAATGGATGACTTGAAAGATTGCTTCAAGCCTTCCTACTTCACAATACTGAAAATCAATCATTATTATGTCTGGATGAGCCATGTCAATTAATGTATTCTGTAATTCTAATCATACTTAATCATTAGGTAAGTACTGTTCTACCCAGTTTTTTGGTCTAAGATAGCCACTTTTCCTCCTTTACATTTTAATATAGCTTTAACTTTTGGTGTTGGTACAGTCACAGCAATTTGACGTTCATTAGTTATAAGAATATGGAAATGTCCTTTCAAACCATCTCTGATAGCAAACTGTAGTGCACAGTATGCACAGTACATCACATGTGCTCTGTTTTTACAGCAGTGAAAGTAGATTCCACATCTTCATTTATTATTATATTATTATTATTATTATTATTATTATTATTATTATATTATTATTATTATTATTTTCATCATTAGTATTATTAATTAAAAATTAAAAAAAAAAAAAAAAAAAATTTTATTATTATTATTATTATATTATTATTATTATTATTATTATTATTATTATTATTATTATTATTATTATTATTATTATTGTTATTATTATTGTTGTTGTTATTATTTTAATTATTAGCTTTATTATTATTATTATTATTATTGATATTATTATTATTATTATTATTATTGCTAGCATTATTACATTACCTGGTATTATTTTAACCATTAATATTTTTATTACTAAGATTATTATCTCTATTCTTAATACTATTAAATCAGAAAATCAAGAATATTAATTCCATTACTGAAATCATCCATATGGTCATTATTACTTCTATGTAAAATCGGTGCTGCAATTGTTTTATTATTCTTACTGTCCTTATTATTATTATTGAAAATTTTATTGAAAATAGTATATTACAACTTATTTTATTACCACTACTATTATCACAAATATTATTATCACTATTATTATTACTGTTGTATAACAGAAATGATTATCAATAACATTACCATTATAACCTTTATTAATATTATTGTTATTATTATTACTTATTATTATTATTTATTTATTTATCATATTTATTCTTATTATCATTATTATTATTATTATTATTATTATTATTATTATTACAATATACTTGAAATAAATATCATCATTGCTATTATTATTACTAGAATTGTTGTAGCAAACTTCATAATTAACAACTTTGTTATTGTTGCTTGCATGATCAATATATCTAGATTTCCGTTACTCTAGAAGTAACCTATCCAAACATGTAATTATTAAATCTATATGTACTAAACTTTGGGGCTCAAAGGAAACGGAGTGTTTTCCCCTAGCAGCCCCTTTTCAGAGAACTGGACATTATTATTATTATTATTATTACCTATTATTTTTATTACTGTATTTAACAGTATAGGACCTTTTTGTATGTAACTAGTTCAAACTTTTAAATGTACTTTTTTCTGAATAAACTGTTGGAATTGAATTTAAATCCATTTCTAAATCACATTCACAATTTTCTGGGTCAGTGATACAAATTTCAAATTCACAATCTAAATTTGTATTATCTATTTCAGAGGGGTCTACATTGAGTTTATCTATCGCACTTATCATGTTTTATGCATTATCTGTTAGAACTGCTAAAACTTGCACTTCAGTAATTTTAGACTCTGATTCTTATAATTCTGGTGTATGTTATGCTTGCCTTTCTCGAATGGGTAAAGTATGTGTTTTTATTTTGTTACTTGAGTCAGTTAATTATACACTTTTTGCATAATAATTTATTCTCTGTCTAGTAAAAGCATCCATTTTTAGAAAAAAAAAAATTTCCATGGCACATTTGTTTCAGCACTTTTTTCTGCCTTTCAGCTCACTTATCACCATTTTCCTGACATCATGCCTTTCCATAGAAACACCAAACTTTTTGACTAATTCTCTATTTAATCCAGTAAATGCTGGAGAGAAAAAGAATTTTAAGGGTACTCCTTCATTTACAACCATCTGATAATATTCATTTTAAATTTTTCAGATGTCATTGATATCGTCATTTTTTGACTTGTACAATCTTGAAATAGAAGGTTGCATACATGAAGTGCTTTGGGTAACTGGTGTAACCTTTCTTTGTTCTTTTTTCTTCTTAAAAATTTCAAGATGTTGCCTTTGCAAATGGCGTTTTAAATTAGATATCTTAGCACTTATTTTCAATCCGCAGATGACTTAATATATTGCAACTTGACAAAGCAAAATATTTTCTTTAATTTTACTTTTTTGAAATATTTTGATACTGATAATTTATTACATTGCTTGGTTTTCATTGAATCTTAAAGGAAATTATAATTATTTTATAATGCTGTATGCCTTCAGTATTACTGATTACTGTATTAATTAGTATAACATATTAGCCTGATAATATATATATATATATATATATATATATATATATATATATATATATATATATATATATATATATATATTATATATATATATATATATATATATATGAGGGTGTGTGTGTGATATATGGGATATGAAGAGAATAAAGTATAATTAAAACAAAATAAAATCAGAGGCTATGGACAGAAAATTTTTCCCATTCACAGTGAGAAGTAATGAATTACAATAAAATTTAAAAAGAATGAATAAGATAAAATAATGAATGCAAAAATGATATTGGAATACAATTGGAGCCGGAGCTGCTTCAATTTTTGGGCTCCAACTCTGACTCCACCCACAATCCTAGATATGGCTCTGGCTCCGGGTTCCCAACCCTGCAATTAACTCAATCACATTATTATTCAGTATGTAGAGCAAGCAGTTTATAAAGCTAAACTATAAAGATCATCTAACCTAACATGAAAAGTCAAAAATAGCCCAAAGAAATGTTAAAACCAAGATATATAACCTTAAAAAACTTAAGTCAATCATTCTATACATAGTTATCCACGTATTGATCCAACTTTTTCTTAAAGGTTGAAAGAGAGTTATCATCAACAATATACTTAGGTAAACCATTCCAAAAATTAACCACTCTGTTCCTGAAAAAATTTCTCACATCCAGATGGCAAACCTTCTTTTTTATCTTTTTATTATAACTTCTGGTGAGTCTATTGTGTTCTAATGAAAAACACATACCTACATTTACATCATCAACAGATGACAACATTTTGAAAACATGAATCATATCTCCTCCAAGATACCTTCATTCGACAGAAATCATCCCCAACTCCTTGAGCCTATCCCTTTACCTCTTATTTTCAAATCCAAAAATCATTCTTCTTGCTCTAAGCTACACTGCCTCCAGCATAATAATGTCTTTTCTTAGATAAGGAGACAAAACTGTGCACAGTACTCAATCAATGGTCTAACATAAACATTATAGAGCCTAAAGATCACCTCCTTGCTTTTGTAATTGGCATTTCAATTTATATTTCCTAGCATTTTGTTGGCTCTATTCCTAGCTTCTAAAGCACTGTTCTGACACTTTCAAACTACTGATAATAATCACACATAAACCTTTTTCATTATTGACAGACTCAAGCCATTCAATGAGTGGGTTACTACTTTTATAAACTGTGGATATATCAAAATGCTTACATAGAAAGTCATTGTTATTGGGTAGAAAAGATTGGAAAAGTAAAAATTCCAAAAGTTTCTAGATCTATGATAAAATGTAACATGCTTTTATAACATATATATATATATATATATATATATATATATATATATATATATATATATATATATATATATATATATATATATATATATATATATATAAACTAACCTGAAATATGGGGAATCTCTTTGGCATTCAATGCTATCAACTATAGGTTTCATTTTCAAAAGGTAAAGTACAAAATTATATTTAAAGATCCATAAAATCTAAAACCTACAAGACTAGAAAAATATGAATATTGCTTTTTTTTGGAGTACAAAAATCTAAGTTATTTACATAAATTTATCAATCAATCAATCACTAAAGAAAACTGGAAAAAAAAATTGTAAATACAAAAACTGAATATATATATAGCGAAATAAATAAATAAATAAATATATATATATATATATATATATATATATATATATATATATATATATATATATATATATATATATATATATATATATATATATATATATATATATATATATATATATATATATTGAAGAGAAAAATTAACACACCACTGGAACAAACATCAATAGGAGGATGTTGAAACCAACAAAGTACAGCACATGGTTATACATAATGAGGATAATGTGGTGCCCCACCATGGGAACCCCTGGGACCCTGTGGCATATAAGTATGGTGGTGTGCAAACCTGCAGGGTGTATGTGCATGCCACCTGTCCCTAGCCATCAGTACTATGTGTGGACTCCCCTTGCAAGGATGACAGCTAAACACTGTTGATGCATGCTGAAGATGAGGTGGTCCTGGATGGTTTCCAATGGCAGTTCCTCCCAAAGACGTACAACCATTTGTTGCAAGTCATTAAGGCTGTGTAGCTGGTGCTGTAGCCATCACAGTCACCTTTTAAGTGTGTCTCACAGATGCTCGATGAGGTTTAGGTTGGAACTGCATGTGGGCCAATCCAATGTTCGAATCCCTACCATGTTGAGGTAAGTCACCAACACATCTGGCTATGTGCAGTCTGGAATTATCCTGCATTAACACGAAGGTTTCACTGATGCAGGGGCCAAATGGTACAATATACAGTTTGAGTATGTCCATTATGTATCATTGGCCAGTTAGGTACCCTGCATCAAAGATGTGTACTGAAGTTTTATCATACAGAAAAAAAAATAAATAAAAAAAAATAAAAAAATAAAAAATAAAATATATATATATATATATATATATATATATATATATATATATATATATATATATATATATATATATATATATATATATATATATATATATATATATATATATATATATATATATATATATATATTAATTTGTAGTATATCTTACAACCTCTTGAAATTTTGAACATTAATAAAACCTGAGATATTTCATATTAAATTTACATAGTTTTCAAATAAAGTTGCAGCAATTTCAGTTATTTTTATTTTAGAAGAGATTGCTGAATTTTTCTTTCAGAGAATTCTGTCATATCATTAAAACCATTCTTTTTTTTTAAGTTCACATCTTACAGACATTTCCCTATTCAAGGAGAGATATTGACTGTAGAATAAGCTTTATTAAAACATGCTATATATATTAAATATTTTTTTACCATCCCTTACAAAATTATCCATTATTTTTTTTAAAGTAATTTTACATAATTTATAGCTATTTGTAAGTTTATATAAATCAGGGCATAACTGGGGTAGGAGGGTATCACTTGCCCTAGACCTCAGGTAGGAGGGGGCAGCACAAAAAGAGCTTTGGAATTATTTGAAAAAAAAAAAGAAAGAAAATGATTAAATGTTTAAATAAATTTAAATGTCTAAGTAAATTATAAATTTATAAACAACATAGACTTACTCACAAATCATATATATATACCTATATATATATATATATATATATATATATATTATATATATATATATATATATATATATATATTATAATATATATATATATATATATATATATAAAGAGGTTAGACAAGAATATAGAAACAGCAGAAAGTATAAATATATGTCAACTATCTAAAATTGAAGAGGGCACCACAGGCACTAATGTGTTATGCGTGGTAAGTAAACTATGACATCTGCAGGAAGCATCAGTTGCTTTGTGTTCAATATTCTGTGCAGATACAAGTTAGGTATACCTGGGCTTACAGAGTTCAAAGACGATAAATTGTTTGTGTCCATCTAGCAGATGTGTCAGTGGAAAAAAATTTCAGTTATTTGATGAATTGCGAAGTATTGTATCCAAATTTGTGCTTCTGAAAAAATATTATCCAATAAACTCAAGTATGGACAAAAGTTGAAATTGGGTGACAGAGATAGAAGATTATTGCAAAGGATTATGATAAAAAATAAGAAAACAACAAGCGGCAAAAGTTACTTTTTAGCTGAATACCAGTTTTGCAAACCCTGGTCTTCTTGGGAGTGACTCTTCTAAATTTAATTTTTTTTATCTTCTAATCCTTCTCCTTATAAGTTAGACTTTTTCAAACTCTTGGTTCATCGAACAGCTTCTTATCCCCATATCCTCATCTATTTCAAAGTATATTTTTCTTACCTTAAATAAAGGATGTCAAGATTTACAATAATCTATATATATAATACTAGATATTATTTCAAGGTTCTTTTGCCATAAATATATTGATACTAATAAAAGTTTATAAATTATTAAATCTAACAAACTAGTTCAACTTAACCTAACCTTGATATAAAGGGTAAAATATATACTAATGGCCAGAAAATAGGACTTACCTAAATAAAAATACATAAAAACGAACTAAAAAATACTTTTTAAGTATTTCGAATATCTAGCAATAATATTATGAAATATCAATAATTTTTATTTCATTCCATACCTATATTGCTATAAAGCATAGGCATATTCACTGTAATCAGTCTAATTATTTCATTTTATAACAATTTTTAGTATTATTTAAGTTTATTAAATTTCATTTTCCAGCCCATTTTCATTATATTTCTTCAATATACATTACATTTCTAGTTTATACTTTCAAAAATAACTAAATACTAGGCAAGAGATGAACCATGCATAATAACTAAAATATTAAACAGTGACCATTCTTATATTACACTAAATATATTATGAAAAGCCTTA
>SEYY01005194.1:107500-117500 GCA_009176605.1 Armadillidium nasatum | reverse complement strand
AATACTCTCCTCCCATCCCAGCCCCCTATCCCTCAATAACTCCTTGACCTCACTTACCCAACCTCCCCCTACCTCTTACACCTTCAATTTGCGATACCTTTTTAGCCAATCTCCCATTATTCATCCTACAATCATGACCAAACCACCTCAGCATATTCTGTTCAGATCTCTCAATCATACCCCTTCCCCAACCACATTGCTCCTTTATTCTCACATTCCTGACTCTATCCCTTCTACTTACACCACATACCGCTCTCAGAACTTTTATTTCGAAAATCTCAACCTTTTTTCTTTTTCTCTCATTCAACCGCCACACCTCTCTCCCATACATAACAACCGAAACACAGCAACCCTCAAACATTTTCTTCTTCACTTCTCTTGTCAACCTTTCTCTCTTCCAAATATCCCTCGAGCCTCCCAACACCTTCTCCCATTTTCTTATTCTATACCCTACTTCATCTCCCTCACAAACATCTCCCCCATCAAAATTCACACACAGATATTTAGAAGAATTAACCCATTCCAATCTCTCCACTCCCCACTTTAATTAGTAGTTTATCTCCCCCACCTACAACCCTCTCTTCACTCTCCCCATTTTTCATCCATAACACTTTACTCTTTCCTGTGTTCACTCGTAAGCCTAACTCATCACAACATTTTACAAACTCATCCACCAAAACCTTTAAACCCCCTTGTGTCTCAGACAAAAGCACAACGTCATCCGCCATATATATCTTGTTGATCCCTCATTCTCACCCCTTTACCTTCTCTTTCCATTAACCTCACCACTTTATTTATAAATAAATTAAATAAACCCGGAGACATAACACAACTTTGTCTCAAACCATTGTTCATTGTTCACCTCAAAAAATGCAGTTTCCATTCTATTTATTCTCACACACGCTCTACTATTCCTATAAAGTGATCTAATTTCCTCAATTACTTTCTCCTCAATTTCATACTCCCTCAAAATCTCCCACAGTTAACTTCTATCCGCCCTATCATATACTTTCTCCAAGTTCATAAAACACATATACATATCCTTCCCTTTTTCTCTTTTTTCTTCAATTATTTTTAAAGTAAAAACCTGGTCCATACACCCTCTTCCTTCTCTAAAACCTCCTTGTTCTTCACATAACATTTCATTAATCCAATAATCCATTATATTCCTATCTTATCCAATAAGATTCTACCATACGCTTTACCCACTATACTAAGCAAACTTATACCCCTATAACTCCCACACTCAAATTTATCTCCCTTTCCCTTAAATAAAGGGACCATACACGCATCTTGCCAATCTTGAGGCACCTTCCCCATTACCCATATTATATATATATATATATATATATATATATATATATATATATATATATATATATATATATATATATATATATATATATATATATATATATATATATATATATATATATATATATATATATATATATATATATATATATATATATATATATATATATATATATATATATATATATATATATATATATATATATATATATATATATATATATATATATATATATATATATATATATATATATATATATATATATATATATATATATATATATATATATATATATATATATATATATATATATATATATATATATATATATATATATATATATATATATATATATATATATATTAGTAGTTGTAGTAGTAGTTAACCTTAAAAGGACAATATGCGTATTTCTATCTACACCACTGATAAGATTTTTAGTGCATTTGTGCTAAAATAGATTCCTATTATTTTTCTTTTCACATCATACAGAATTCTAACGAGTGTAAAGAGTGAAAATCGAAATTAGGTCCGGAAATCCGGTCTCTTTGTCGTTACGAAATAAATTTTTCTTTATTCCTTGTGAAAATTTGTGAATTTCAGTTCAAAGTCAGTTGACGTGTTTAAATTTACAGTAAACTTTATTTCTATGTGTGGTAATATTGTCAAATATGAAAATTAGTATTCTTAATACTAGTATCTTTTTGACTGTTCTGTTATGCCTTGAATTTTTTATTGTTTCTGCTGAGCAGAATCATCATTCAGTCAAAAAAAAGGGCAGACGAAATTTCGAGAAAAAACAGCGTGAACCAAGAAAAATTCGGATCTCGAAATCTGATAATGACGTTAGCAGATTGGCTGAAAATGTTATTGTTTACGCTGGAGGAGAAGAACTATTATTAGAAAGTAATATAAACGCGGGGGATAATATCATCGATGCTATTGTCAATGTGTACGATCTACTTTCTGAGAGAATGGACTCTCTCCAAAATAGAGTATCTGCTGTTGAACATAAGACTAAAGAAATATCAGACCGACTTAATCATATGGATTGCTACGATGTTAAAATTGAAAATCCTTTGGCTATGGATGGGGTATTTTCGTTTCATTTAGACTATAAAGGTAAGAGACCTATTAAAGTGTATTGCGACATGATTACTGAAGGTGGAGGATGGACTGTTATCCAACAGCGTCTTCCACGAGAAAAGAATGATACATCTTTTTATACAGGATTTCTTCGCAATTTTCATGATTATCAAGTTGGTTTCGGTTCAGCCGACAATGATTACTGGTTAGGCCTTGATAATCTCTATTCCTTGACGAATTCTCGCCAATACGAATTGAGAATCGAATTAGGAGATTTTGCTAACAAAAAGGCTCACGCTCATTACAAGAGGTTCTACGTAGAAGGCGAGTCGCAAGGTTACCGATTACATGTCAACGGATATAGCGGCAGCGCTGGAGATTCCCTTTCAACTGATAGAGAGTACGACAATTTTACCGCAGACGGAATGCTTTTCTCTACTTTTGACGAGGACCACGACACGTCAACGGAAATCAACTGCTCTTCATTTTGGAACATAGGAGGATGGTGGTTCAATAGATGTTCTTGGGCAAACCTTAATGGCCCTTATAACTTTCAGGAAGAAGGAGAGGATTGCATTGGTGTTAATTGGCACAAATGGAGAAACAAACAATGCCTCAAGTCAACAAAAATGATGATTAGACCAGTCAGGCATTCCTAAAAAAACATCAGCGCTCGAATTTGACTCATATATTATTATTATTATTATTATTATTATTATTATTATTATTATTATTATTATTATTATTATTATTATTACAATAGTTATTTGTATGCTTAACCTCAAATATAATTATTATTATTATTATTATTTATATTATTATTATTATTATTATTATTATTATTATTATTATTATTATTATTATTATTATTATTATTATTATTATTATTATAATTATAATAAAAAATAAAAAATAAAATTATATATATATATATATATATATATATATATATATATATATATATATATATATATATATATATATATATATATATATATATATATATATATATATATATATATATATTATATATATATATATATATATATATTATAACGTTCCATCTGATGGGGAAAGGTCAAAGACCTACAAGAAAATCATATTACTAAGGAAAAACCAAACTCATTTCTAAAATAATGGCCGACATGTTTTGATACACGACGTTAGAAAGCGTGCAAATCGAAAATCTCTGAAAAAATAGAAGGAAGAAAATCTAGAATTTATCAACAGAATACATCCAAGAAGGAGAGCAACGCTTAATACAGAGATTAGAGATCTGAATAGACGTACGTTGAATTAGCGATAGCATAAAGATAGTATTGAAAAATTTCATTGAATAGAAGACCGGGAGGAAGACCGAGGAAGACCGAGGAAGAGGTAGAAAGATGAGGTGGAGGCCGTGCTCGAGAAACATGGTTTCACTAAACTGGATGAGTTGAGGATGAACAACTCTTTTGCTGACCGAAGAAACTGGAGAGGCTGCACCGACTGACAGGCAGATTATGCCTATCTGGCAGCTGAAGAAGAAGAAGAAGAAGAAGAAGAAGACTAGAGAGTGATTCGAGAGGATCATTGAGAATAAAAGAGTTTATTAGACAAAAAATTCTAGTTGAGCAGAGAAAAAATTCTAGCTTATTCGTCAAAAAATCTTGGTTGAGTAGACAAAAAAAATCCTAGTGATTAGACAAAAAATTCTGGTTCAGTAGAGAAAATCTCCTAGTTGATTACGTAAAAAATCCTGGTTGATTAAACAAAAATCCTGGTTTGTTAAACAAAAATCTTAGTTGATTAGACAAAAATTCTCAACTGAGTAGAGAAAAAATCTAGTTGATTAGACAAAATATTCTGGCTTAGACAAAAATTCATGATTGATTAATCAAAAAATTCTGGTAAATCCTGGTTGATAGGAAAAAAAAAATTCTGGGTTTGGTTTGTGTGTATTCTGTAATTTTAATTGCAGGCAAAAAGATATATCCTCTCCTAATCAGTGGTGGCGATAAGGACCCCCGCGGACCCAGCGATACTGGGGGGGGGACTGATCTTTGAGTGCCCCCGACTGAACCCTTGTTCAAGAATAAATATATATATTATAGAAATAAAATATATATATAATATATATATATATATATATATATATATATATATATATATATATATATATATATATATATATATATATATATATATATATATATATATATATATTTGTCTTTTATGTTCGTTATTTTTACTATTATTATTTTATGTAATACATTTATTGTAAAACTTAAATCTTGCCAGATTTGTAAATATCTATTGTAAATAATAAAATTATTTTCCCTGCTTTATTAAAGACTAGACTATAAAAGTAACTTTAAAATTATATAAATTTATATGTTTAAATGTGTGTATTAATTAAAATTATTAATTAAATATTTAATTTTACCTGAAGTTTTTAATTATTCTTTGTTTTTTGTTTTTTGTTATTTTTTTTTTTGTATTATAATTTATATTTCAAGATTTTTTGAATTCTTGGAATGTTTCATGATTCATCTCAACTTCATTCATCTTCCACAAAGCCAAAAGGTAAAGTTAATAATCTCACGACAGATGACAGTTCAAAAATGCAGGTTGAAATATTTATCGTAAGGTTGATTAATAAATTTAAAATATTAATAATTATTTTATGAAAACAAAACAGTTTTAAGTTCAATTTTTAAAATGTATTCGAAAACGTTTAAGAAGTATGAATTTGGTGGTTTCATCTTTGTTTACATTTTAATGTAGGCTACGTTTATTGAAAGGATATGAAAAGATTTTTTCGTACATTAGATATTTTATTTTTTGTAACCGATTGCGACGATCAGTATATGGGATTTCGACTCCCCAAATTGAGAAACGCTGCACTGAAGGATACCATCAGTATTATAAGCCTTCGTAGCATTAAGCTCAGAAAGAACAGAAATGACATCTTTTGAAGAAATTACAATGTTAGGCGTCTACCGTGGATGAAACGGTAGAGTGATTGACTCACGTGCTTGATGGCGCCGGTTCGATCCCACTTGGGGATCCTAAGTATATTCTATCTAGAAAAGTTCCTCTCCTAAAATAGGGCAATGCATGTGAGATGTGAACTTTCATAAAAAAAAAAATGAATTGGAGGTAAGTAGAGAAGGAGAAATAAATTCAGAATCGTTCAATAAAATTAGATACAAAGGTTTGAGCTAAGTGTTCAGCTTTTGTAGAGGGAAAACTTTCAGCCATCGGAAGGAACCAGAGGGAAAGAAGAAGCAAAGTTAGAATTGATAATTTTTGGAAAATTCCTGAAAGAGTAAAAGGAAGAAGAACCTATTAATTATGTTTTCTAGAGAAAAAAAAAAAAAGTTTTTATTGTCATGGAAAATAGATTTTTCACGATTCTGGGATGAAATATGTTACACAATATTTAGAGTTTGAAGAGGAAAATAATTCCTGAATACAAAATCCGTAAAGGAGAAAAGCAATGTGAACAAGTAGAATTAAAACAAAGTTTATTAGTTTAAATTGAAGGAAAAGAATAGGGAACGAATGTTTCCATTCCAATAAGAATCACCTCAGTTGTGAACTCTGCACCAAAGGGGTCCCCTCATTTTGAGCGATATCCATAAGTATAAGAGGGACCGAAAGTTAAGAAAAGTCTAGGACATTGGATTCAAAATATATATATATATATATATATATATATATATATATATATATATATATATATATATATATATATATATATATATATATATATATATATATATATATATATATATATATATATATATATATATATATATATATATATATATATATATATATATATATATATATATATATATATATATATATATATATATATATATATATATATATATATATATATATATATATATATATATATATATATATATATATATATATATATATATATATATATATATATATATATATATATATATATATATATATATATATATATATATATATATATATATATATATATATATATATATATATATATATATATATATATATATATATATATATATATATATATATATATATATATATATATATATATATATATATATATATATATATATATATATATATATATATATATATATATATATATATATATATATATATATATATATATATATATATATATATATATATATATATATAATATATATAATAATATAAATAATAATAATAATATAAAATATATATATATAATATATATATATATATATATATATATATATATATATATATATATATATATATATATATATATATATATATATATATATATATATATATATATATATATATATATATATATATATATATATATATATATATATATATATATATATATATATATATATATATATATATATATATATATATATATATATATATATATATATATATATATATATATATATATATATATATATATATATATATATATATATATATATATATATATATATATATATATATATATATATATATATATATATATATATATATATATATATATATATATATATATATATATATATATATATAATTTAACAAAGCTAGGTGCATTCTCAGGAAGACAGGAGTTTGTTTATAAGCACATCTGGAATATCTTCTTACTGTAAAACTCAGAGAAAGAAAAAAAAAACACAACTTTAGAAGAAATTAAAATAGTAGGCATAAATGAGTAGAAGACAGGAATTGAAAACTAATCTAAACGGATTTATAGAAGGAAAAGTTTGAGGATTGCTCAGTTTTAGCAGAAGATAGAAAGACGACTGAGCAGAGGCCAGAAGAAATGATACTGTGAAAAGAGGAAACAAAAAAGGGACATTTTAGGCAACGCTTCAAAAAAAGTTCAAATAAGAGGGGAGTCTGAAAGATTAATACATTCTGTGTAAAGAAAGACGTTTTGGAACAAAGAAAATATATATTTTGTTTATGCTAAACAGAATCATATTTGTTTTAACTCTGTGAATACAAATGAATCTCTTCTGTCGAAATAATTATTCGAAAGTAAACAAATAAGTACGACTTCAAGTTTTTACCAGTTTACGTACAAAAATACTAGAGACATTCTTTTAGCGAAAGACTTGAAAAGAAGATACAAGACACGTATCTACGGAAATGATGAGAAGTGAAAAGTTAATAGGTTAACGAGAAGACATAATAGTTAAGAAAAGTTCCGTATGCTTGATATATCTTCAAAGATTATCTAGGATACTGGTAGGAAACTGTACTAACTCAAGGTTGATAAGGATAATGAACTGGAAAGGGAAAATATTAGGTCATTCATTAACAACAGAAAAAAGCCTGACGTTGGTTAGCACCGAAATAGCTCAAAAAACTGCTATTCTGGGGGGAAAAAATGAGAAAAAAGAATGTAACTATAATTTGGAGTTCAGGTAACTAAATGATAGGATAATAAAAAAGTCAGGAGATTAATAAATAGATCAGAAGAATTCATTCGTTAAAAACAAGATTTATTAAAGACTTTCTGATGGTAAGGAGTAGAATGTTTTCAATATATTACAAATCTCTCTGGTGTATGATGCAATTCTATTTGGACTAGCACTTATATAAACGTTTCCTAACTAAACATATGATTAAAACCAATTATGTCCGATACCATATAAATTTTTATTTATAGATTGCTGAACATTAATGACGAATGGTGGTGTTCTCGATCCAAAATAACGTCGAGGTTGTAAAAACAGGTTTGAGTTAAAAATAATTTTATACTTCGTAAAAATTTTTTTTGGTTATCTGTGTATATAATTTAATATTATTTAGTTCCTCCTTTCTTCGAAGTAGAGACAAAAAAAAAACTGCAGTTTTTCTCGGTAACATATTTTGGTTACAAAGACACATCATAAATAGAATTTTAAAGGCAGGATAAAATTCAAGTAAGTAGTTTCAGTGACGTAACGACCTTAATTTGTATTCGGAACATGTCAGTCTTTAACTTAATCTTACTTTTTAGTCCTTATTTTAAGATGCTGCCTAACAAACGGAAAAGGAACACTAAATTCTAACTTTTTTTTTTTTTATTTTTAAAAATATATTTTTCAATTTCAGTTTGCTGTGAATTTAAATATTATTGCTGTAAATATTAAGTACCTTTATCTTTATGTGAAATAGTGCCATCTTGAAAGAATGACATGCCAAAATATTTTCTAGCTGTAGATATTTAATTAATAAATATAAATTACAATATTGTAATGCTACCATTTATTTTTCCTGAAATTATTACTCAATTTGACAAATGAATTATAAATAATTTTACAAACTGAATTTCTGCAATTGCCTTTTTAAGAAAAGCAAAAGAGATTTATTAAATCAAATTTTATAAACTGTCCAAATAGATTCCTTAATGCCACAACGATTTTTAAACGCATTTCCAAGTGCTACAAAGACTTTCTAAATTTAAATCCTAGTGTTACAACGGCTGTCTACGTGGATTTCCTATTGCCACAACGACTTTGTAAGTGCATTTCCTAGTGCTACAAAGACTTTCTAAATGGAAATCCTAGGGTTACAACGGATTTCTACTTGGATTTCCTAGTGCCACAACGACTTTCTAAATGGATATCCTAAGGTTATAACGGCTTTCTACGTGGATTTCCTAGTGCAAAGGCTTTCTAGTAGATTTCCTAGAGCCACAGCGTCTTTATAGGTAGATTTCCTCGTGCTCATATATATATATATATATATATATATATATATATATATATATATATATATATATATATATATATATATATATATATATATATATATATATATATGGTAAAGGTGGAGATTGTTTCTGAGTTTCGATTGTTAAAAAATATCGAAAATCGAAAATATCGGAGAAGCCTATCGTAAACAAGAGAAGTTGTCAGAGGTACGAGGTACTATTACTAGACATAGACACAATTATTATTACTTACTTTTCTAGCAGAACCTAATTCGACTTATCATAACCTGAACTACCGAAATTGCCGTAAAAAGAGGCCTAACCTACACAAGAATTTGCCGTAAAAGAGACCTAACGTACACAAGAACGTTTGCACGACATAGTAGCCTAGGGCTAATTATAGGCAGGAAAATATCGATTCAAATAAAATATCGACATAAAAAAATATCGATATAAAAAAAAAAAAAACATATAAAATATATATATATATATATATATATATATATATATATATATATATATATATATATATATATATATATATATATATATATATATATATATATATATATATATATATATATATATATATATATATATATATATATATATATATATATATATATTACTGTAGACAATATACTCGTAAAAGTATTAGCGAATATTTTGTCACAATGCTGAGTATAAAAAATTACTATAATTAGTGCATAAATAAATAAATCGCCTCAAATGTTATATACTATCTCTGACTCTCCGGTAACTTTACTCTCAAACTATTATACAAATTCTGACTTCTAATTAGGTTAAGTTAGGTTGTTTGGTTAGGTTAGGTTACGTTGTTAGGCTAGTATTCATAAGTGTACATTAGTATACATAATTAATAT
>SEYY01005194.1:97500-100000 GCA_009176605.1 Armadillidium nasatum | reverse complement strand
GTACTCGGCGTTATCCACTTTCATGGCCGCCATTTTTTTACAGAAATTGAAAAGAGAGTCTGTGGTTAAAGGATCCATGCCAGCGGACACGTAAAATTCTCTCGTGCAAGGAGAATTGTCGGCGAAAACAATTGAATCTGTATCTGTGTGATACCTTCGTGAAGCCCTTAGGACTATTAATTCAGACGAACATGCCTAAAAAAGAAAAAGAAAAAGAACTGTAACTATTTTGAGAACAACTTATAAAAATTAAAGACAAAGAAATTTACATTTAGACTCAATAAAAGTAAACAAATTTTCTTAGACATGAAAATGTTAAAGTAAAACCAATTTCAGTAATTGTAAAACGAAAAAATTAAAAAAAAAATTTGAAAATATGAATTTGAATATATTTTGAATATAATATTTTCAAATGGTCCAAGAGCAAATTACTTCTTTAGTGGAAAACTTTAAAGAAAAGTAAACAAAGAAAAAAATTCTTGATAAACAGAAATAAACTTTAAAAAATAAAAGAATAATGAAAAAAAAATGAAAAAAAAAAAAATTCTGAAAAATTTATTTTGGGGGAAAAAAAAAAATCAGCAAAATTTAATCTGAATAAAATTTATTAAAAATTAATCATAAAAAAAAAAAACACCCAATTGAAGTCTCGGTTATCCACAAAATTTAAAGACCCTCTTACGTGCTGATATTCAGGCATCTGAAGATGCCAATAATTTTCTCTATGCAACATCCCACTTTTATATTAATTAAATTGATGAATGACTTTAATAAATAATAGATATGTGATTAAGATTAAAAAATTTAATTTTTATATTTAACTTACCTTTAAAAGTGTGACCTGATCTTCGACTGCTATAGACCTGAACCCAGGTAATCTAAGGGCAAACTGAACTATAAGTTCTACAGTAAGTCTTGTCATTTCTGTTATTTGATGGAACCTCGACATATCACTACTCCGATCCAGGGTTCCCTATATAATTAGGAGTAATATATTAAATTTTTATGTATCCATAATTTTTAACTGATTAATATAACTATAAAAATATATCAAAACGTGAACGTAAAATGATGATGGAAAATTCTAGGTCCGGTCATTGTTAAACTTTAAATACACTTATATTAGAAATATATTCAAGAATTAGTGTCAGGTCGCTTTCAAACAAAAATTGAATGACCCATAACACTGCAGCGCATAGATGCGCATGTGACTATTCACATTAACTAGTTGTAAGCATATGCGCATATTGGTATATGCAATTTATAGCTTTTAACAATCTTCCAGAAGATACAGAAGTTGCATATCATATCCTACAGGCATTCAAGCTGCCTGGGCCATGTAGCAATTAACTTTAGTTTGAAAACGACCTCAAAGAATTATTTTATTAACAGAACATTACCGGCCATTATTATCACTAATATCATAATAACAACTATGAAATATTTACGATACAAATATAAATATTGAAAACTTTATATAAGAACAATTATTTAATTACATAATAGTATAATAAATTAATAAAACAATGTATAATTTTTGGAACTCACAAATATTGTTTTAAGACTGGCTTCAGGAGGTGATTCGCACTCTTCTTGATTATTGATGAGTCTGTTGATGAGTTCCTGATGGTCCTTCGTCAGTTCTATTCGGCCGCAGGACTTTAAGGTGGATGGAAGAGCGAGGGGGGATGGTAGTCCATTACCGAGCTGGAGGAGGAAGGGCTTATGAAGAGAGGAAGGGGAAATGAAGGTAAGCGATCAATGTAATAATGAATAATATGAACCTTAATTGTATTATTATTATTATTATTATGAATTAAAGCCGATATTATTATTATCATGCTCCTTCATTTTGTTTTATGCATAAAAAAAAAAGACTTCATACCCACCATTTTATACCCCATGGCAAAACCCTTAACACCTTTCTAATTAAATAATACCCCAAACACCAAAACCCTGAGTTACCACCACAAATTCCATCAGTGAAAAAAAAAAAAATGAAAGTTTTTGAACTAATAAATGGTAAATTCTAATCATATTAAATAATTACTTATATTTCCTGACTGATGATTTAAAATTAAAGAAATAAAAATGGCGAAGCAGAGAAGAAGAGAAAAAGATCTTAATAGCCAATGTTTTACAATTACTTTAAACCTGCAATATTATGCCTCATAATATATATATATATATATATATATATATATATATATATATATATATATATATATATATATATATATATATATATATATATATATATATATATATATATATATATATATATATATATATATATATATATATTCAGAATACGAGGCGTTAGCATTCTTTAATTGTGTTTTATATATATATATATATATATATATATATATATATATATATATATATATATATATATATATATATATATATATATATATATATATATATATATATATATATATATATATAGTGGTTGTGCAAGGAGTAGGAAACTGAGTATTAAGATAAGAAGAAAATA
>SEYY01005194.1:82500-85000 GCA_009176605.1 Armadillidium nasatum | reverse complement strand
TAAATCATATATATATATATATATATATATATATATATATATATATATATATATATATATATATATATATATATATATATATATATATATATATATATATATATATATATATATATATATATATATATATATATATATATATATATATATATATTATAATATCTAATAACAATAATATATAATAATAATAATAATAATAATAATAATAATAATAATAATAATGATTTTTCTGCCGGAAGCTATAATAATAATAATAATAAACAAAGATAGGTGGATAAAACAGAATTTTCTATGTACATTTATAAAAATATTTGTATGTATTATATGTGTATGTGTGTGTGTGTACGTCTGTGCGTTTACGAGAAAGTAGGGAGACTACAATAGCAACAAAAAATATTTTTACACATGTACATTTTAACCAATGTATTTGACCTTGAATATATATATATATATATATATATATATATATATATATATATATATATATATATATATATATATATATATATATATATATATATATATATATATATATATATATATATATATATATATATATATATATATATATATATATATATATATATATATATAATTTACCAGTATCGACAAAAAAGAAAGGAGAAGGGACTGGAAATTGACAGGTTTGTAGTAGGCGTTTGAAATCCTTATCAGGATACGGGATAAGGATTCGACCTATGATGTATTCCTACTAACCCTTCCCCCCCCACTCCACCCTCCAAACACTCATTTACAGAATACAGAATATTTTAAACAATCGTTTAACAGTCAAGGACAAAGTTATATATTAAAAGAAAGAGAAGTTTCATTGTATTTTCACCCGGTAAGTTTATTGCGTTTTGTATTAATATATTTTTTTTTTATTTAAACAAAAGAACTTAAAAACTTCACATATCACGGGCACTGCCCTATTCTAGAAGGGAAATTTTCTAGAAGGTTTCTTCCTAGGATCAGCATGACAGATAGAAACAGAGCAATACAACACATCAATCTTTAACTCTATAGAAAAATCTGTAACACTATAAATTAATCTATAACTCTATAGATCTGTAACTCTATAAATCAATCTATAACTCTATAGATCAATCTGTAACTCTATAGAAAAATCTATAACTCTATAGATCAATCTATAACTATAGATCTATAACTCTATAGATCAATCTGTAACTCTATAGATCAATCTATAACTCTATAGATCAATCTGTAACTCTATAGATCAAACTGTAAATCTATAGATCAAACTAACTCTATAGATCAATCGATAACTCTATAGATCAAACTGTAACTCTATAAATCAATCTGTAACTCTATAGATCAATCTGTAACTCTATAGATCAATCTTTAACCCTAAGTCAATCTATAACTCTATAGATCAATCTATAATTCTATAGATCAATCTGTAACTCTGTAGATCAATCTGTAACTCAATAGTTTTACGTTTTAGTTACAGAACAAATGTTTGTTGGGAAAACAAAGCCGAGGATGACTCAAACTGACTCAAATTTCATTTTCATTTAGTGTTAAAAAAAAAAAATCTAAAATTTGAGTGGATTATCGTTACTTGATGCATTTTTTTTTTTTTTAAATTTTTAAATGCAAAACTTAAAGATTTTATCAGCTTTATTCACGAGTCTCTTTTCATCGACATTGTTTGATTTTCTGAGATATTAATTGTATCAGTAAACAGTTAAAATTAGTTCCTTTTTATTCTACCTATAGTTTTAGAGCTTCAATCATTGATTGTATTAGAATCATAAAATTATTTGCTTGGATTATTTTTAAAGACTCAATTTGAGTACAAGGCCGAAACAAATGTATTTTGCGTCTGTATTATTTTTTGGGATACTGTTCATATACCACACGTTCTTGTATAGTTCCTTAGATACAACTTTGATCTCTGAATATTTTTCTTAAATTTGATGAAAAATATTGCTACAAGATACAAATACAACACACATATACACATTCACAATAATTTTAGTATGCATACGAAACTTCGGAACAATATGAATGAGGATGAGGATGCGGATGAGATTCTTAAAATTCTTAAATTTCGCTGTATATATATATATATATATATATATATATATATATATATATATATATATATATATATATATATATATATATATATATATATATATATATATATATATATATATATATATATATATATATATATACACTTGTTATTTTAACAGTCAAGTGAAAATTAAAATTCAGGTGCTTGAATTGAAATTAAAAGCTGATAACGAGTTACTATTGAAAATAATAATAATAATAATAATAATAATAATAATAATAATAATAATAATAATAAGTAAGGAAAAGGATTGACGGGGGAGGAGATAAGTATTAACAGTAAATCAGGTTTATTAAGAGAAATATAGAATCTGCCCATCACTGGAACATCAGCACTATAAAACGATTAGATAAAGAAGTCATTGTAATCATTCTACTTATCAATTGAAATTATCAC
>SEYY01005194.1:67500-75000 GCA_009176605.1 Armadillidium nasatum | reverse complement strand
GAAGAAAGTGAAATAAGGGTACCATGTGAAGGAAGAAACGACAAAGTGTCTTCTAGATATGTAAGTAAGCAATTCATACGTAGAAACGAAAGTTTAAAAAACCCTACGTATAGGCGAGGAGCAAAATGAAAGAACAATTAGATATTAAATGCAAAAATATGCTACAGACTAACATAATACTCCAAATATCTTTTCCTCACTTGGACATCGTGTATATATATATATATATATATATATATATATATATATATATATATATATATATATATATATATATATATATATATATATATATATATATATATATATATATATATATATATATATATATATATATATATACTATTTTATTAAAAGCAATTTATTTTTAACAATTAAATGATATTATTTACCGACCATTTAAAAGTTTAAAAAAAAAAAAAAAAAAAAAAAAAGGTAAAAAAAATTCTTTCATTCGTGTTGGTTATTTTTTCCTCGAAAATGGTCAAGGCCAAACGACCACAGGATTGGTCTACTCTCTTATTGCCCAACTGCTTCGATGCCCAATTATACCATCCTGTATATATATATATATATATATATATATATATATATATATATATATATATATATATATATATATATATATATATATATATATATATATATATATATATATATATATATATATATATATATATATATTTTTTTTTTTTTTTTTTTTTTTTTTTTTTTGAAAATTGTAAAAATAATTTTTACAGGCTTGAAAAGAATTTTGAATTAATGTTAAAAAAAAAAAAAAAAAAGATTTCATTCTGAAACTTGAAAAACCAGTTGAGAAAAGAATGAAACGTTGCGTGAAATAATTAGGGGTAGGGGAGGAAATGAGTGGGGGTATTTCAGTTTTTAAAGGGGGATAAATTTGTATTTTAAATTATCCACTGATGTCATACCAAATAATCAAGCGATAAAAATGGAAATGTTATGTTATTCAACATATTATCACAAGAAGCACTGGGTTAAAAAAAATTTAAGAGTGGGTGGGCTGTAAATATGGGTAATAATAATAATAATAATAATAATAATAATAATAATAATAATAATAATAATAATAACAATTGATAATAACAATAATAATAATAATAATAATAATAATAATAATAATAATAAAATTGAAATAAACACGTATCATTATTTTTTGGGGAAGCTGCAGCTCCGCTTCAATAATAACAATAATAATAATAAAATAATAATAATAATAATAATAATAATAATATTTAAATCTCTACTTTGTATATTCCACTTCCAAACCTATATAGGTAAATCATGACGAACGACAAGCATAACTTTTGAAATTAATCTTGATATCGTATTCCCGAATAGCGACCCACAATCCCTTACTACCTCCTACGGTAGGCAAAGGACGGAGACTTACCAAAATCCATCTGAGTTAAGAAATTTCCTGAACAAGGGCCAGTTTAAAGACCGTTATATCCCGATACACGGCGTTTGAAAATATGTAAGTCAAAGGTCAAAGGAACTTTTGAAAATAGATAAAAGGAGTATGCTTAAGACTTTAAAAGTTGAGTATATGTAAGATTGAGCATAGCAGTTAACTTTGGGGTCAGAGAGAGTTGGACAGGGACATGATGAGACTGTGTAGAAAGGCGTGTCACACGAGCCCTTCTCATTGGAGGAGGTATGCGACTGGAGAGTTCAGAGAAGCAATGTCCGTTGTAATGGCGAAAGTATTGAAAACGAGTGAGGCGACAGTTCGACTTGCAGAAAGAGATTAAGGATATATATATATATATATATATATATATATATATATATATATATATATATTATATATATATATATATATATATATATATATATATATATATATATATATATATATATATAATATATATATATATATATATATGTGTGTGTGTGTGTGTGTGTGTGTTTTTTTTTGTTTTTTTTTGTGTGTAAATTAAACGCGTTATATTTAAAAAACATTCGCATTGCTCTATTCTAGGAGGGAAACTTTTTAAGAAGTTTCTTTCTAGGATCTGCACTAGGGTTCAAAAAAGCGTCTTCAAACACGTGAATCAAACTCACTACCGTTACGCCACGACACACACACATACATATATATATATATATATATATATATATATATATATATATATATATATATATATATATATATATATATATATATATATATATATATATATATATATATATATATATATATATATATAAAATGTGCAGGGAAGGGTAAATGTCCTTCTTACACCCAAAATTAAGTAATAAATTATAATTTCGAAAAGCGCTGATTGAATCTTTATGTTTTAACATTTGTTTCGTTCTTTTATTTTAAACAAGCAAACATGTGCCAGTAAAATTAATAGCTAAATTAGTTGAAATTTAATAATTAAATATTTTAAAACAAATAATTTAATTAGATAACTGAAATTAATAATTAAATACTTTAAAATAAATAATCTAATTAGATAATTGAAATTAATACTTATAAACTTTAAAACAAATAATTTAATTAGATATTTGAAATTAATATTAAAAATAAATAATTTAACCAAATAACTGTAATTAATAATTAAATACTTTAAAACAAATAATTTAATTAAATAATTGGAATTAATATTTGAAAACTTTAAAATAAATAATTTAATTAAATATTTGAAATTAATAATTAATACTTTAAGACAAAGAATTTAATTAAATAATTGAAGTTAATAATTAAACTTTAAAAAATAATTTAATTAAATAACTGAAATTAATAATTATATTCTTTAAAATAAATTTAATTAAATAACTGAAATTAATAATTAAATATTTTAAAATAAATTATAAAATAAATAATTTAATTAAATAATTAAAATTAATAATTACTTTAAAACAAATTATAAAATAATTTAATTAAATAATTGAAATTAATAATTAAATACTTTAAAACAAGTAATTTAATAAAATAATTGAAATTAATAATAAATACTTTAATATAAATTATAAAAAAAAAAATTTAATCAAATACTTGAAATAAATAATTAAATCCTTCAAAATATATAATTAAATTATATTGAAATTAATAACTAAATACTTTAAAACATATAATTTAATTAAATAACTGAAATTAATAATTAAACCCTTTAAACAAATAATTTAATTAATTGAAATTAATAATTAATATACTTTAAAAAAATAACTTAAGCAAATAATTGAAATTAATAATTAAATACTTTAATTAAATAATTGAAATTAAAAATTAAATAATTCAAAATAATTAATTTGAATTAAATAATTGAAATAAGTGTCCTTTACCTTATCAACTATGTTTAAGTGTAACTATTAATATTTTTATCTTTTTTGCATCAGACTTAGAGATACATGTTTTTTTTTTTTTTTTTTTTTTTTTCTAAGTATTATCGTGTTATTTTTTTTTCTAAGTATTATCTTAGTAGCTGTTTTTGATTGCAGATAAGAAATATCTTTTCTCTAAGACTGAATATTGACTGTAATTGATGATGTAGCTTCTGTTATATATATATATATATATATATATATATATATATATATATATATATATATATATATATATATATATATATATATATATATATATATATATATATATATATATATATATATATATATATATATATATATATATATATATATGTGTGTGTGTGTGTGTGTGAGAGACCCGGGTTTGAGGCTCGGTTGGAGTAAGGGAAACTTGAGCAGTTCTCTCTTGCGCTTAGCTCCGCCCACCTTATTCGTAATAAGTACACCAGCTTGCTGCTGGTGGAAATCAAAATTAGCATCCGAGATAGGCCTGTCCAGCCAGCGGATGTTTGCAGTCGGCTCGTAAAACCCTTGGTTCGGATTTTGATATATATATATATATATATATATATATATATATATATATATATATATATATATATATATATATATATATATATATATATATATATATATATATATATATATTACAGTTATCGAGGAAGGGGTGTTAAAATAATAAGAAAATAAAAACCATTTTGTTAAAGTGTTAATTATTCTATTTCCAAGAGTTCGAAAGAACTGAACATCTTTTTAAATTTTGATAATTTTGCTCATATACCAAAGATATCAGAAGGTCTTCCAACAACAATCTTTATTATTATTAATATTTATTATTATTAGTTATTATTATTATTATTACTATTATTATTATTATTATAAGTATTATTATTAAAATTTGAAGTGAAATTGATAAAATGACATTATATTATATATATATATATATATATATATATATATATATATATATATATATATATATATATATATATATATATATATATATATATATATATATATATATATATATATATATATATATATATATATATATATATATATATATATATATATATATATATATATATATATATATATCCTCCGGTGGGCAAAGGCCAGAGGCCTACCAAATTCTACCGGAGTTTGAAAAAATCTATCCTGGTCGATGGAGGCCATGTCCAGATACACGGCGTTTGAAAATATGCAAGAAAAAAGAAGTAGGGAAAGCAGACAAAGGGAATGTGTTCCAGACTTTACCAGTAGAGGTATATGTAAGATTGAGCATAGCGGTTAATTAAGTCTGGGATCGGAGAGCTGGACATAGAAAAGATGAGACTGTGTACAAAGTCGTGTAGCACGAGCCTTTCTCAATGGAGGAGGTATGTGACGAGAGAAGTTCAGAATAGTGTCCGTTGTAATAGCGATAGTATAGAGAGAGTGACGCAACAATTTCGACCAACAGAAAGAGATTAGAGAGAGTAAAGAGCAGGAAGAGTTGAAGACGAAAAGCCCTAGACTCCACCTTCTCAAGAAGAGATGAATGAGTGGAACCACCCCAGATGTGTGAAGCACACTCCATACAAGACGAACAACACCCCTATAGAGAGCAAGCAAGTGGGGTGGCGTTAAGTAATTCAAAAGGCGCCTCAGAACACCCAACCTCTTAGAAGCTTGTTTCGAAAGAGAGGTTATGTGATTTTTTTTAAAGAAAGATCACCAGAAAAAGATACACCGAGAATATTAACAACAGATGAAGGTTTGAGTTGTGTGTTTTCGAAGAAGATATATATGATGTGAAAGATTGTTTCGAGTGCAGAGATGGAGGAACTGAGTTTCTGAGGCATTGAAAACAACCATGTTTTCTCTGCCCCAATTTGAAATACGTGAAAGATCAGAGGTTAGTTGCTCCAAGGCTACCCTTCTCGAGTCTATATAACTGCTGTTGAGAGTGACGTCTTTCAAACTGAAAGGAGTAATAAAGGTTGGAGTCATCAGCATAAGAATGGATAGGAGATGAATTAATAGAGAGGTCATTAATTAAAAGTAGAAAAAGTATTAGGGATAGGACAGAACACTGAGGAACACCAATGTTAATAGATTTAAAGGATGAACGGTGGCCGTCTACAATAGCTGCTATAGAACGACCGGAAAGGAAATTAGAGAGAAGATCACCGAGGGAAGGATAGATACCGAAAGAGGAAAGTTTCGAAATTAAAACTTTGTGCCAGACTCTGTCGAAGGCTTTCGATATGTCCAGCGCGACAGCAAAGGATTCACCGTATATATATATATATATATATATATATATATATATATATATATATATATATATATATATATATATATATATATATATATATATATATATATATATATATATATATATATATATATATATATATATATATATATATATATATATATATAATATATATATATATATATATATCGGAATATTATTTTTTTTATATGGTTTATCTTTATATCGGTATATATATCGGTAATATATATATATCGGCATATCCGATATATATCGGTATATCGTATCGGTATATCTATATTTTTATATATCGGTATATATAAATTTATATATATATATATATATATATATATATATATATATATATATATATATATATATATATATATATATATATATATATATATATATATATATATATATATATATATATATATATATATATATATATATATGTCATGGAAGAAAAATAAAATTAAAGTATTTATTAGCAAAAATTGAAAAATACACATCTCATGATTTTCTTATTACATCATGTTACGCAACCAAATATATATTTAAAAATAAAAAAAGTAATTATAATAGATATAATAAGAAATTTCTCGTACCTGTTGGGGAATTTCCCTCATCTATAAGAAGAGAAAATGCTCTTGAAGACAATCCTGTAGAAGTAGTTGTAGGTGGTGTAACGAACGTCTGGGTATTTGGGGACGAGGAATTGATGGCAAGTTCCCAAAAGTTTAGGTCAACGTCTGTAAGTTCCGACGGTGTAAAAGTCGGACTCATACTTAGATTCATATTTACCAGAGGTGGAGGAGATTGCGGACTTGATGTGGCGAGAGGGGACGAACTCGAAACCTCGGAACAGCTTTCATCCCCAATCAGTGATAGGGATAAGGGGTTTGTATTAGAGAGCATAAGGAGGGGATCCGACCCATTTGTGGTAGTAAACAGGCTCGTCTTCGCCATTATAGCAGGAGAGGTCATGAGTAAAGGACGGATTTTGAACACTTTCTTAACAAACAAAAAAAAAAAAAAAAAAAGAGGTCAAGAATACCAACGCATTGGTCACTATGTCACTTGGACACTTCACAATCACTCGTAATCTCAAATGACACTGACTGGGCAGGTAATGTAAGAGCTTTTACTCTAATTAACTCAAAGAAAGAAAAAACAGGATAGGTCCAAGGTCAATTTAAAATGAGGTCAAGTGTGGCACCCAATTTAAATGTAAAGTGGCAACACTTAATTAAATACAAAGTAGGTTGACGAATGTCGGAGTGTTTTTTTTTTCTTCTTTTCTTTTCTTTTAAATGTGTAACAATTTCGTTAATTTAACAACTCTTCTTGACATATATAACGTTTCCTTTCCGGATTCGAAAATAATCTTTTCGAATAATAATAATAATAATAATAATAATAATAATAATAATAATAATAATAATAATAATAATAATAATAATAATAGAAAAAAGTCAGTCAAGGTTTTCTAAAAGCAATTTTTGATTTCTGAATTATACGCCTTTAACCTACTTTTACAGAGTCCTTCGAAGACGCTTGATTTCAAGTTCAAAGAAAGCGCTTTTTGCTTTTTATAAACTCTCAATTTCACTTGTAGTTCAATTTTCCCTCTCTTTTTCTTAGGGCTTTAAATGTTAACAACATAAAAAATAAACACGTTTTGCTTCTATTAATAAAATAATCTATTTTTTTTTTTAAGGGATTTGAGAAATTAGTTTTTGATATTAAAAGGGCGGTAATCAACACAAAGGTAAGTTATTGCTGTTGTTGTTTTTTTTTTCTTATTATTCTATTTTATTAAGACACAATTTTTCCTTCCAACAAGGCACAATAATTATTGTTTCTTTCTTTTAGTAAAGGTAAACGTCCTCTATCAAGCA
>SEYY01005194.1:60000-62500 GCA_009176605.1 Armadillidium nasatum | reverse complement strand
TATATATATAATATATATATATATATATATATATAATATATATATATATATATATATATATATATATATATATATATATATATATATATATATATATATATATATATATATATATATATATATATATATATATATATATATTATATATATATAAAAAAAAAAAAAAAAAAAAAAAAAAAAAAAAAAAAATATATATATTATTTATATATTATATTATATAATATATATATTTATATTAATATATATATATAATATTATATATATATAATATATTATATATTATATATAGTATATAATATATAATATACTTTTATATAATGTATTTTATAGATATTATATTATATTTATATATTATAATATTATATTATATATTAATATATAATATATTTCTATTTATTATTTATATATGCAAGATTTGCTTTTGTATTCAAGAAAGCAAACAACGGTATAGGACCAATTTAGTGTTCTATTTTGATAGGGATATGATTAACTCTAATATAACTGTTTCTTAGTGTCGTTACTATTTTGCGCTATTATAGTGTTAAGCGCCAACACCGATATTAAATTTGTCTTTTTAAGTTTGCGATATACTATATGTATTATATATTTATATTATATATATATATTTATTTATTAATCGTATATATTTTATTATAATATATTAATTTAATAAGTATATTATATATATATATATTTGATATATATTATTATATATATATTTAATTATAGATCATATTATTATATATATATATATATATATCTATTTATATATACACAAACCATACACAACTATATATATATATATATATATAATATATATAGCTTATTTATATATATATATATATATATTAATATACATATATCTATATATTAAAAAATAATAAAACTTAAGTGTTTAAAACCAAGAAGAGCCTTCGACAACTATTAAATTATAAATACATAATAATTATAACTTATCAATGGAGTATATATATGTATTAGATATATTAAATTAATATAAAAAATTTAGTATTATTACTTACATAAATTTAGTAGATACGTATGATTATATTTTGGATATGCAACAAAATATAATAAAGTATATAAAAAATTATATATCTATATATCTTATTTGATTATATATATAAAATATATATCTATATATTATATATATATATATATATTATATATATTATTTATCTATATATTATATATTATATATATTATTATATTTATATTATATATATTAATATATATAGATATATATATCATTATATATATATATATATATTTGCAATTTCAAGAAAAATAAATCCTCGCTAGTGATGCAATAATATATATATATTGATATTAATATATAAATATATATATATATTATTATTATATTATATATATATATAAGTATCATATTTATATATTATATATATATATATTATAATATATATTTTTAGACGATATTTTTAAATATTTATTTAGGACTAAATAGAATGTGAATCTTGAGTATGTATAGGCAATAAACTTGTATTGCTATAATTACTACATTCAACATTTCACTACTTTTTTAGATACCTTAATATGTATAATTTTTACGTTAGCGTCTTAATAATTTAATTATTTAATAATATTGTTATATTACTATTTACTTAGTGTTGTATATGTATCGTAATTATTTAATTAATTAATTATTCTATTTTATCAATTTTATCATTTGATTGGATCCTAGCTACTATTACATATATTATATTTATATTATATTTTATAGAGATATATATATAATGTATATATATTATATATATTTCTTATATATATATATATTTATATATATATCTTATTATATGTTATATATATATTATATTTATATATATATACTCGTATTATATAATATATATTTTATATAATATTATATATATATATTCTATTTAAAATCTCGTAGATTATATTGCTTTCAATTTCATCATCATTATTAGAGCCTTAAGAAAAAATATATATATTTAAAAAAAAAAAAAGTTTATATATATATATATTATATATATAAATATATATATATATATATTATATCTATATAGTGGAAAAGTAGAAGGTGGCGTATAACCTTCAAATTATAAATACAAAATTGTAAGTTCATGATAAAGAGTGAGAACCCACCCAAAACAAGGGATTTGAAAGTATTAATAGTCAAAGGACGTGGGAAAAATAAAGGAATGGAAGTCTTATAGATTCGACAAAGTAATGTCCGTGAAATATTGAAGACAAGGGCAAACTCCGAGGCTTGGAGTTTTCACTGGTATAGAAGAATTTGCAAAATCATCAATTTTATTACCTCTTCTGTAAAATGAAATATTATTAAGTAGTTGAGAAGACAACGAGCATTATTGGGTTTGTTCTTTTTTTATTTTTTTTTTTAAATAAAAAACTCACATCTCTCGGACATTGCCCTATTCGAGGATAGGAACTCTTCTATAGATAGTATATACCTAGGATCCCCAAGTAGGAGAGTAGGATCGATCTTGAACCCTCAAGC
>SEYY01005194.1:52500-55000 GCA_009176605.1 Armadillidium nasatum | reverse complement strand
TTCACATATTTTTTTTTTTTCAACATGAAAAAAGTTTTGTGAAAAAAAATTTCCGTTTTATGGTTTTCTAAATTTCGTGGCTTTGTCATTAAAGCGACAGCGAGCGATGATACGTTTGTCTGATCATGTGGCGATTGTTGGGAAAAGACAGGTTCGGTAGCCTGTTCATTCATATGATTACGATGCTTTATGTTAGGTAAATATATTTGAATAACAATATTTACTATATAAATAAAAAAAAATAATAATTCGAGAATGTGTTGAGTGTGGACTCTAAAAAAGAAAGCCAATATCCACATAAATTCTTAACACTTGTGAATGCGTATCGTGACTTATCATTTCAATTTCAATTTCAATATTTTATACAGAGGTAAAAATTACAGATTATACAGAGTTTTAGTAGGTCCTGTTCTCCTAGATACAATATTAATAATTAGTTGTACATTATTTTGAAAAGAGGCTTCTAAGGGGATACACATTGGTTTCCATTGAACCCCAAAGTTTAGTTGATAAATAGTTCACCAATATATTTTAATAACCATTAATATACAAATATGATGCATAAAATATAATGAGCAATAATAATTATAGTAATAGTCACTCTATTGTGACTCTAAATTATAGTGATTCCGTTTTAGGAGTTCGATTTTTTATCATATTATAATTTGTAAATATCATCTTGGCGATCATACTGGTAAAGTTATTGGGTCGTTTAATTATTATCTTCTCTTTGAATGAGATTGTAAAGTTCGTTTTGTTAACCGGTAACCTTATCGAAATCGATATTTTGGTTATCGATATGTCACTAAAAATCAGTTTATTTAGACAATTATTGCAGGTTAACTGTTCTAGTATTTATTTTTATTATCTGCATGCAAATCATCTGGTGAAAATAATATATTCGGAGTCAGATATCTAATCCAATTACTTCAGGTAAGTAGATTTCATTATTAAATTCACTTAAGTGCTTTTCATCATTCGGTATTTGTCCAATTTTACCATATCAATATACTTTCGATTTCCGTCCCCAATTATCAATTTTAACTTTGTAATGTGTTGTGTGTGTATGGTGTGCGTTTAAATTATAAATAACACATAAATGGTATGTGTTATTTTATGAGTTAATAACGGATTGCTGATTGAAAAAAACATCTTACAACGCATACATCTTTAGTATTTATCTTACAATTTATCGATGGTATTAGTTAAGGATTTCAAATCCATGTAATAATATTTTACAAAGGTTTGTTAAAAAAATATATTGGCATATTTAATATAGGCAATATTGAATTACAAATATATTAGTAGCAGAAGTTACTAATGAGCATTAATTTTTTAATATAAAGTATTTAATAAATTTACATACCAAAATAAATAACTGCAAATACTTAAAATACTACTACTACTATTACTACTACTACTACTATTAATAATAAAAACGGCAATTACATTATGAATAATAATTGTAATTATTAATATTATAAATAAATAATAATATTTATAATTATTATCATTACATTAATAATTATAATAATAATAATAATAATAATAATAATAATAATAATAATAATAATAATAATAATAATAATAATAATAATAAATTCAAATTTCCAAACGACCGGAAAAGGGTTAAACGGTCATTCTTATCCTCAATGACGAAAATGGCATCAATGATTTTGGGAATGTTTCAGTGTTAAAAAATCCTCTTGGAATAATTTCGTTTCTAAAACACAATTTTTTTTTTAAAACAATGAATGAAAGAAGAGGCTTTATATATATATATATATATATATATATATATATATATATATATATATATATATATATATATATATATATATATATATATATATATATATATATATATATATTATATATATATATATATATTTGCATTTCATAGGCATTGCCCTATTCGAGAGAGATGGGGAACTTATTAAAGAAATAAATAGTATGAGTAATAAAATACTATTTATTCACCTGCATACGCGCGCGGGCACGCACACACACAGACACACACAGACACACACACACACACACACACACACATATATATTATATATATATATATATATATATATATATATATATATATATATATATATATATATATATATATATATATATATAAAATTCAATAATACAAATTCACATTCTGATTCCTCATTGATAGTACAATAATTCATCTGTAAAACTCAATTCCTAGCACTTACTTCATATAAATTAACAAACAAACTCTAAAGAGTTTTATCCCTATATTTAAATACCACACGTAATTAGACATATATAAAGAGTTTTATGAGTAGTTTTATATACATGATGACCTTTTTTGTTAAAGTTCTTCCCTGAATTTGCTTTGTTTTTGGTGTATATATATATATATATATATATATATATATATATATATATATATATATATATATATATATATATATATATATATATATATACTACCGATTTCCACAAGAGTTAGGGAAATAACGGAAATCTGGTCGTTAAT
>SEYY01005194.1:30000-35000 GCA_009176605.1 Armadillidium nasatum | reverse complement strand
TTTTTTGGCTCGTCTGCAAATAGCATTCGTTGCTCTCCTAAGTTCTCCTCGTTTTTCTTTTATTTGAGCTGCAGCATTCAATATACAGAAAATTAGAACAGCTCGATTTTCTGTCTTTCTTTTTTGTAGCTCACTTTCAACCCAACATATAAATAAAAATCCAATGGTGTGAAGTCTGGAGGCATTGTCTGTCAACTAATAGGTTCACTTCAAAAAAATCCATTGTTCTGGAAGTGTTCCATTTAAATATTTCCAAGTCTTGTTGATGGTACACAATATTTCTTACGATTAAAGGAACAACTTCTAATACACCTTGCAACTCATTTTGTAATAATTCCAAATAACGATATCTTGTTATGCGATTCTTAGTAATGAAAAGATCAATCAATTGACTATCGACAATTTCACACCAAACGTCAACTAAAAAACAATGCTGATAATTTGTTTCGACTTTCATTGGTATTTTTGCCAGATCATCGATGAGAGTTGCGGGCAATTCTGACGCCATTACGAGTGAATATTGCTTCCTCATTAAAATATATGTATCGAAACAAATGACGATTAGCGATTATCCATCCACAAAATTGCAAGCGACTTGCATATTACTCTTGGTTTTTGGTGCTGTACACAATAGGTGATATTGATATAAAGTCTGTTCGTGTAACGCGCAATCACTTTTGTTTGAGGAATTTCAAGTTGAGCGGCCATTCTTCGTGAGCTTGTCGTAGGGCTCTGTTTCACTAAATCGAGAATGCATTCTACTTCATTTACATCTTGTTTACGGGCACGTTCAGATGTGATGTGCGCACTGAGAAGTTTATCGGTCTAACACAATGTATTGAAAGTTTTATTAAATAATGTTTTTACATGGAATTCTACGCTCGCTATGGAAACCGTTGAAAATGGTTCTTCAACTGCAGCTGTGGCATTCCCGTTGCAAAATCTATTTACAAATATCTTATTCACATATTCCGGACTTGAATATAATCTTGGCAATGTTTGTCTAATTTTAGCACGGTTGTCACGAAAAAAAAATTTCATAATTGACAGGTGATTAGTTAACAAATGATAATATTTGTGTTGATTATAATATGCTAGTCTATCTCATTTGTTGTTCAAACATAAATCTTTAGAACGCTGTAATTTGAAAACAAGTGAAAATACGATCACAACTTTTGAATTTTTAAATCATACATTTATGTGTACAATATTTTACATGCAATAACCAATAGTAATTACCAAAAATATCAAAGTAATATATCAAATAGAAAACTCAAATAAATATTCTTTAAAATCTCTGCTTTACGAGTTTTCGATTTTTAGCCAAATGTCGTCAGCTGATTTCAAAAAGTTGTGACCTCAGATGACTAAGACCTAAACAAATCCAGAATATTCTGGTACATTTATATAGTGATTCTGGATCTTTCGTGTAATAGCTCAAAATGAGCGGTTATCCTCATTAAATGGGTAAATGACTGAATGTGGAAAGATTCACCACATAATTTATACTTGTCAAAAAAAGCTCTTAAAAATGAAAGGTGGGCAGGTTACCAATTAACTAGCATGAAGAAGAAGAAAAAAGAAAAAAAAGAAGAAAAAAAAAAAAAAGAAGAAAAAGAAGAAAAAAAAGAAGAAGAAGAAGAAAACAGTTATTGGGTTGTCTTCAGTGGCCAAAACATACCACAGTGCTGCACCCTCTTCAGAAATGCGTGAGTGTCTTCTGAGTACCACAGGGATTATGTTTGAAGTAACCAGAAGCAGATTAAAACCAAAACACGGCGAAGATTTAGAATTTTTCCACTGCAACTGTGAAAAATATTTTTAATATGTAAAACAATTTAACAGTTGCAACGACAGTCAATAATTTAACAATTTTTTTCAAATGCTTATTAGTTATTATTTACTACTTGAACTTTTCTTTTTTTTAATTCCAGTCAACATATATTTATTATAAAATTTATTTCATTTATATCCTAAGTGCTCAAAATTTGTTCTATTTTCTAAAGTATCTAGCACTTATCTATTACGTAGCAGCAATTAGGACATTCGGTATGACCGATAATTAATTAATCGCTTCGGCCGATTATTTGAACAGATTCAACTTCGGACGAAGCTTCGGCAATTTGCCGAATTAATCGACATGCAGAAGTCGAAGCTGAAGCTTCGGTGCATCCCTATATATATATATATATATATATATATATAATATATATATATATATATATATATATATATATATATATATATATATATATATATATATATATTATATATATATATATATATATATATTATATATATATATATACCACCATTTAACAAATCTTATTTCTTGGAAAATTTTTATAAACATTTTTACTGCCAAATTTAATAGGGACTTCCTTCCCAATCTCCCCCCCCCATCCCACCTCCTCCTGTCACCCCTACAGGAAACAAACTATCTTTTTATCCCTATTTAAAATACGACCCTTTGTTTTTGTTTTTTCTTTTTGAAAAATGTGGGAACGATGTTATTAAAAAAAAGAAAAAAATTTTAATTTATTACTATGTGCGTTTATGTGTATATATGTGTGTGTGTGTGCGTTAATATGAAAAGCCTGAAATACATACACATAAGACATATTAAACTTTAAGAATAACATAAATAAGCTATAAACTTATGTAAACAAGAAATTTGAAGTATACATACATACATACATGTAAACACAAGAAAAAAAAGCATGTATTAATTATTAATTTCGAGTATTAATTTTAAGTATTTTCTATTGTATATTTTAAATGCATATACAATATGGTATTGAATTAAGACAAAGGTGTTTATACACACACACACACACACATATATATATATATATATATATATATATATATATATATATATATATATATATATATATATATATATATATATATATATATATATATATATATATATATATATATTCGTGTATATTTGATTCTATGTGCACGATCAGGTTTCTGTGTAAGGGTTTCATAAACCTTCTTCCACCTCTCTGCTGGAGGAGGAATTCTGACCAGGCGTGAGTGAAAGGAAGGCAAGAGGAGCTGCGGAAGGAGAAGACGAAAAACTCGTTGGTGAAAGTACTATACAAGGTCAAGAGTAATTTTAGAACTTGAAAATATAATTGATCCTTATTATTATTATTATTATTATTATTATTATTATTATTATTATTATTATTATTATTATTATTATTATTATTATTTTTATTTTCTTCTTCTTCTTCTTCTTCTTCTTCTTCTTCTTCTTCTTCTTCTTCTTCTTCTTCTTCTTATTATTATTATTATTATTATTATTATTATTATTATTATTATTATTATTATTATTTCTTTCTTATAATAGTTATTGTCACTATCATTATTATTATTATTACTATTTTTAGCAGTAATAGTAGTAGTACCAGTGGTAAAATATTAGCAGAAATTAATGATTATAATTATTATTATTATTATTATTATTATTATTATTATTATTATTATTATTATTATTATTATTATTATTATTATTATTATTATTATTATTCCGACTACTATTGAAAAATAACAACAATGAGATATATTTATTACCTTTTTTAAAGACATTGTTCTAAAGAATTTTCTTTTAAAGTAATAAGTAATCAATAGAAATACTTTTTTTTCGACTTTCGAGAACTTGAGAGCAACAAAAAAATTTTTTAGAAAGAAAAACTGATCATCCAAAACTTTGTTGGGCAAATGAAAAAATGCCCCAACAAATCACAAATATATATATATATATATATATATATATATATATATATATATATATATATATATATATATATATATATATATATATATTTGAGAGAGAGAGAGAGAGAGAGAGAGAGAGGGTGTTAGCCTCAAAGGTAAATACTATTCGTAAATGTGTGTGTAAATCGTGTTCATTTCTTCGCTCACACAAACCTACACTATAAACCTTTAATTTATTCCATCTAATTAAACAAATCCTTTCGTTGTAAGTAACATTCCTAGCCTCAATTAACTCCTTAACCTCTCCCTGTCTTAAGCTTCCTCTTCCTTTCGAATAACGACTCATTTTCCGGTTTTGTTCATTCATTTTCGGTGCAATGAGCGTCTTCACCATCAGTACGTTACCCTTTTGTAAATAATTGTTGTTGTTTTTTTTTTTTTTTTTTTTTTTTTTTTTTTTTTTTTTTTTTTTTTTGTACTTTAAATTTTTTAAGTAAATCAGGGTTTGAAGAAAGACAAAGTTTTAATTGCTCCAGCACCGGAATCAAGAGTCGGATTGCAGAGATTGGAACAGCTACTAAAATATATTTGAATATGGATCAAAATCTATAAAGATATTTTTATATTGAAAGAGATACGAGTACACCTTTTCGCTATTATTTTCCACCTTTATGATAAGAGTTAATGAGGTTCCCAATATGTCCTAAGAAATGTATAAGTTTAATTTACCCGAATTTAAAGTTACGAAAATGTTAGATTTATTGAATTTTTTGCTTGAAAATTGCATAAGTTTACCTCTTACTCGAATTCAAAATTACAAAAATGTTAGAATTATTGAATTTTCTGCTTGAGAATTGTATAAGTCTACTTGTTACTTGAATTCAAAATTACAAAAATTTTAAAAATTATTGAATTTCTGCTTGAGAATTGCTTATTCTGTTTAATTTTAAGATTTTAATTAATTCTTTCATTATTGAAGAATTTTAATAATACGTCTGAAATTCCATTAAATATCTTTAGCTTCTTTACTTAAAAATAGTTCACATAAAATAAGTCTCAATAATTTCAACCGAAACATTCCACAACGTTAAATTCATTATAAATATTAATGGTTCGATTTATCTCAAATAATCGTGAACTAATAATTAACATAAAGTGCTACGCCAGATACGGAAAAATAGTTTCAAAATACAGATATGAATTCGGATAATTTGAATTTCCATTTAATAAGTTTCGAAAGTCGGAAGATGCCATACATCAAACATACA
>SEYY01005194.1:12500-20000 GCA_009176605.1 Armadillidium nasatum | reverse complement strand
TAAATTATAATATATATATATATATATATATATATATATATATATATATATATATATATATATATATATATATATATATATATATATATATATATATATATATATATATATTATATATATATATATATATATATATAATATATATATATATATATATATATATATATATATATATATATATATATATATATATATATATATATATATATATATATATATATATATATAATATATATATATATATATATATATATATATATATATATATATATATATATATATATATATATATATATATATATATATATATATATATATATATATATATATATATATATATATATATATATATATATATATATATATATATATATATATATTATATATATATATATATATATATATATATATATAGTTATTATATATATATATAGACGTCGTCAGGGGAGGGGCAGGGGGTGGGGGTGCAACTGTCATCCCCTAGAAGATATTTATTATTACTTTTAGTGAGGGTTTATAAAGCGTTTTCCTTGTTGTAAACCTGACCTTACTTGGCTTGCTTGAAACAGCGAAATAAATATCTTACTTGACCTTACTAGATTTGACTTGGCTTGATTCTACATGTCGAATTTTAAAATACTGACGATCTGACGGACGAACTCGATGAACTTGCACGAACACGAACACACACACACACCACACACCATATATATATATATATATATATATATATATATAATATATATATATATATATATATATATATATATATATATATATATATATATATATATATATATATATATATATATATATATTATATATATATATATGGTGAAGGCGGGTTACGATCATCATTTTCTCGATATGAGTTTTTCTTACTCATTGCCTAGGATCTTTTAATTTGTAAATTAGAACTGCTTTGTTATTCCATCCCTGTCCTGTGCTTCTTTTTAAATGTTGATCTGTATTTCTGGATTCTAGATTTTGTGTTCAGTTATCAGTATTCTCAATTATGTTTTTCAGTGTTAGAGGTTCAAAGTAGCTTTGAAATTACCACGCCGTGACGACGTTGTTCTGTCATTGCTGTTCACACAAACTTAATCTGGTAGTAAATGATTTTAACACAATACCTGAAATCCGCAATACTGTACAAACTATAAAGGACATTATTGCTTTTTTCCACTAGTCGGTCTTGAGAAGAAAATTATTGCCAAACATCCCAAGCCTATGCCAGTTCAGATGGTCTGAAAAATATCAGTGTTTAAGGAGAACTTTGTACGAGTAATGTAAACGTTACAAACCCTTTCCATTTAAGGAAATACTGCCGTTATTAAAAGTGCCTTTCAATTGCATTTAGCGGCATGTAAGTCGTCATTCACCATAGCTGCAATGTTGATCGCGAAGAACTCTGCAGTGTTAGAGCCAGTTTTGAAAACGCTCTTCAATCCAGTACCTTGGATATCGCCAAAACTTCGCAACACATTCAATGCATTGTGGCAATGGTTATGCACCATCGTAAGGATGAAGAGAAAATCACCGATGAAGTGTAAAAGAAGTAATCAAATAGCGGAAGAACTGGGACTGGATCTGAATATACCCCGGATTGTTGGTAGGCAGGAGCACCGCTGCAATTATCCAGCAACAAATCCCACGGAGGTTTGGAGATGATTCCTAATAATTTCGTATCTGGATTCTATAACCTCTTTTTAAGAATTACGGTTTTTTTTTTACTTAAAATACACCTTCCTTTGCATGACATATCAACATCCTTTCCAGATGTTACTCATAACAATTAATAAATTAGAGGAAAAGCAGTTTCATTTTGCAGCTTTTACCATTTAGATGGCCTAGAAGCAAAGCTGGAACTTAGGTATAAAATTTGGAAAGACAAGAAACTGAGTAGTGAAGAACTAAAAAATTTTGTCGTCTCAAAAGTCTTAAAGGAGACTGAGCATTTCTTTCCGGCAACGAAAAAGCTCTGTTGATACTACTCTCCCAGCTATGCACCACCAGTACAGTAAAGTGCTCATTCAGTACTCTGTGAAGGATCGAGACTTGGCTACGAAGCACTATGGGAGAGGACAGGTTAAACGGGCTGGCTATGATGAGTGTACACAGAAAATTTGTGTTTGAAAATTATGATTACTTTATTCAATCAGTGGTTGATATATCTGCGATGAACCCAAGAAAATTACTTTTTTGATAATATATATTATTTACAACTGTTCCATATTGTGAATTTTTCATTATTTCATATTGTATTAATAAAATAATATTTAATTAAATATCAATTATTTCCTTATCCATACAAATGTTTCCAGCATAATTTGTCTGTTTCTTTCCCTGTAAACTCTATAAAATTTTAAGCTTCCTACCCCTAGCTTGGAGTGGCGGGCCATATATATATATATATATATATATATATATATATATATATATATATATATATAATATATATATATATATTATATATATATATATATATATATATATATATTATATATATATATATATATATATATATATATATATAAATTAATTATATATATATATATATTATATATATATATATATATATATATATATATATATATATATATATATATATTATATATATATATATATATATATATATATATACCATTCATTCTTTAAAAGTTTTAAATTTTTTTAAAGTTTTTACATTTTCCTTGTGAGCCAACTATTTTTTATATATATCAGACAAAAAAATTGCAAAATAAACAAGCATATCCTCTATACACGATTAACAACGAGAAACTGTTTGCTAATGTGGATTTTGCTTATAAACTTGTCATAAAGAAAACGGGATTGATGGAGTATATAGTGGCACGTGTGGGTAAGGATACTATACGTAGCATACATACTAAGATTGAAGGGCAGGAAAAATTATACCTACTTAATGTATAAAAAATTAAAATTAACCTTTATATTTTGCCGGATTAGGTTCATATTATGACCAAGAAGGAACATTTTGCTTCGAAAGCATTGAAGAACCTTTGTACAATAAAAACTTATTTATATAATAATAATAATAATAATAATAATAATAATAATAATATATATATATATTATTCTTATTATAATTATAATTATTATTATTAAGTATAAGCATAATAATAATAATAATAAATATAAAAATATTCTAAACTGTGAAGAACAAAAATTGAAATACGTATACTTTCTTAAAATCTCTTTCAAAATGTTTTTTGCACCTAAACCACATCGTACTAATAGAAACGCTCGAGCGGCAAGTGTGCACACACAATTCTCTCGTCCGTTATATTAAAGAATGCGTTTGCAAAATTTTTGCAAACACACAAAGTATTTCTTCGTTTGGAATAGCTAATCAAAATTGTATGACGTGTTTTCTTTACATTAAATTTCGCTACACTGGAGTGTTATTATAATGAAATTTACTCTATATTTAATATAGGGCAATATATATATATATATATATATATTATATATATTATATTAATATATTATATATATATATTATATATATATATTATATATATTATATATATTACTTTCATCTCCTATCCATCCTCCTATGCTGATGACTCCACCCTTCATTACTCTTTTCATTTTGAAAGACGCCCCTCCCAATAGCAACAGTTAATAGAGGCAAGGAGGAGTGGCCTTGGAGCAACTAACCTCTGATCTATCTCTCATTTCCAATTGGGGCAAAGAAAACATGGTCGTTTTCAATGCCTCAAAAACTCAATTCCTCCATCTCTCTACTCGACACAATCTTCCACACAACTACGATATCTTCTTCGAAAACACGCAACTCAAACCTTCATCTCTCCTTAATATTCTAGGTGTTTCTTTTCTCGTGATCTTTCTTGGAAAGATCACATTACCTCTCTTTCTAAACAAGCTTCTAAGAGGTTGGGTGTTCTGAGGCGCCTTCAGTATTTCTTTACACCACCCCAGTTGCTTGCTCTGTATAGGGGTGTTGTTCGCCCCTGTATGGAGTATGCGTCACACATCTGGGGTGGTTCCACACATACAGCTCTCCTGGAAAAGGTGAGTCTAGAGCTTTTCGCCTTATCAACTCTCCTGCTCTCACTAATTCTCTCCAATCTCTTTCTGCCCGTCGAAATGTTGCGTCACTCTCTCTCTACTATCGCTATTACAATGGACACTGCTCTTCTGAACTCTCTCGTCGCATACCTCCTCCATTAAGAAGGGCTCGTGCGACTCGTCTTTCTACACAGTCTCATCCTTTCTCTGTCCAACTCTCTGACCCCAGACTTAACCTCTATGCTCAATCTTACATTTACTCTACTGGTAAAGTCTGGAACACACTTCCTTCATCTATTTTCCCAACTACTTATGACTTAAGCACCTTTAAACGCCGTGTATCAGGTCATGTCGGCCTTTTATTTGACCATGTTTCCGACTTTCCTCCCAACTCTGGTGGAACAATGGTAGGCCTCTGGCCTTTGCCCACCAGAGGAGAAATAAAAAAAAAAAAAAAAAAAAAAAAAAAATATATATATATATATATATATATATATATATATATATATATATATATATATATATATATATTATATATATATATATATATATATATATATATATATATATATATATATATAATATATAATATAATATATAAATATATAAAATATATAATATATATATATTATATATATAATATATATATATATATATATATATATATATATATATATATATATATATATATATATATATATATATATATATATATATATATATATATATATATATATATATATATATATATATATATATATATATATATATATATATATATATATATATTATATATATTATATATATTTATATATATATATATATATATATATATTATATATATATATATATATATATATATATATATATATATATAATATATATATATATATATATATATATATATATATATATATTATATATATATATATATATATTATATAAGCGCTAAGTTGAGGTAAAATTGTCGCAAAGAGAACTTCAAAGACGATCCAAGTTTCTTTAAAGCCTCTTTAGCAGCCATTTTTATTTGAGGTTTCAAAGATAATTTGTTACTTAAGGTGAGAACAAGAAGGTTTATGTTTTTGACAAGTGAGACGATTGAGGCTGTCAAAGAAGATAGGAAGATATAAAGTCTACTTGATGGGAAGATAGGCAAAGATTTAATTTTTGATGGAAAGATAGGCAAAGGTTAAATTTTTAAAGAATAAAAGAGTTACCAATATTGAAGGTACCCCTAAAAATTTTATACAGATACACATATCAACTAGAGGAAATTAAGAATATATATATATATATATTTTTAGACAGGATTTGTTTTTTAAGAATTATTAAGAGTAGGATTGACAAATTCTTTGCTACGACCTCTGCGAGACATCATTCTAAGCTCAGCAGACTAGGCCTTAGATCTAACTTGGATATTTCACCTGACAAGATTATATTTAACTACAGCAAAAGAATTCTCACAACTGAAGAAAAAAGACTTCTGTCCCTCGGTCTTAATTTCAGACTTCCTATCTACAAAATTAATTTCTTTAACTATTTTCTTATGTTTGAAAAACTTTGTCTCACTCTTCGCTCTTTCAGTTTTTTGAACAACAACAGTTACATACAAGACATCAGAAATGTAGCACATAGATTTTTCTATAAATTCAATTCTAGAAAAATTTTTTCTCCTATTATTTCTTTTAAAGACATATATATTTTAAAGAAGCTACGTAATGACAAGAGCATCGTTATCACTAGACCTGACAAAGGCCAAGGGGTTGTTCTCTTGGATAGAGATGCCTACACCACTAAACTTCTCAATCTTATATCTTCCAGCAGGAAATTTAAATTATTAAATGTTGATGTTTTCAAACATATTATCAAAATTGAGGATAAAATTAACAATTTTCTCCGTTCCCTTAAATCAAAAAACATTATTCCTGACTCTTACAATTCTCTCTATACATCTGGCTCTGTTCCTGGCGTTTTATATGGTCTACCGAAGATCCATAAAACCAACGTTCCTTTAAGACCTATTTTATCTGCTATCAATACTCCTAATTATAAATTAGCAAAATTTTTAGTACCTCTTCTTGATGATCTAACTCACAACCAATACACAGTCAAAGATTCCTTTGAGTTTTCATCCTTCATTCAAAACCTTAACTTCAATCATAGCTATTTGACTAGCTTTGATATAGAATCTCTTTTCACAAATATTCCAGTTTCCGAAACATGTGAAATTATTACTAATCTTATTTTTCACTCTAACTTATCCTTCAATGGTCTAAATCGAGAACAATTTTCTAGACTCTTGAAATTAGCCACTGAAGATACTATTTTCTATTTTAATAACAAATTGTACTGTCAGATAGATGGTATGGCTATGGGTTCTCCTCTTGGCCCTGCCTTTGCTAATATATTTCTTTCTTTCCATGAACAAAAATGGCTTGATGAATGCCCCCTTGAATTTAAACCTTTAGTTTACCGTCGTTACATTGATGACTGTTTTGTTGTCTTTCGTAATGAAGAACATGTTCCTTTATTTCATGAATACCTTAATTCTAAACATGAAAATATAAATTTCACCTTTGAATGTGAATCAAATGGTTCGCTTCCTTTTCTTGATATTTCTATCTCCCACTCTTCTTGTGGATTCTCGACTTCTATCCATCGTAAACCCACTAATACCTTGCTTGGTACTAATTTCTTTAGCTCTATCTCCCTTTATTCATAAAATTGCTGGCCGTAAGGTCTCGCATACATAGAGCATATTCACATTTGTTCTTAACTGGTAATTCTTTCCATGCAGATTTTATCCTTTCTTCCATTAAGTTTTCTAGTTTTAATCTTATTCCCTTCTAACCTCTTTTCTAAACTGGTGTGAAACTCTTTCCTCAGTGACCATCTACCACCCCTAAATTGTACTCTCCTACGATTGTTTCCTAAATGCCCTGTCCTATGCTAGAACTTCATTGCATATAGGGCCTCTCTCTCGATTGATCTTCATTTCCAAATTGGGTAATATTGTTACACGAACATTTTCCACAATGTAACTTTCATATCTGTCCTTTAATAAACAACAACTCAATCGGTAGTTATTTTAAGATTAAAGAAAGTATTCCCATGTACTTTGCGGTTTTGCATCGTAAATAAATACAAATGTGCAGACTGTAATCTCGACTATGTGGGCCAAACCAGCCTACAACTGAAGATGCGAGCCTTCAAACACATGGACATCTCCTTTCGTACTAATCTTCCAATTTCCCATCCGGAATATTCAGCTATCAGAGATCACTCTAATCTCACCAAACATTATGACCTATATCTCTCCAGAACTTTTCTATCCTCCAAAATGCTTCAAATGACGAAGATTTAAAAATTTTGGAATCTTTATACATAAAAACAATCAATCCTACTCTTAATACCCAGAATTCCTCGCTCTCACTTCTAATTACT